>JAYJMB010052697.1:0-28647 GCA_036873735.1 Pouteria campechiana
TTGTCTAATGGATTTATCTGTTGTTAGTGGCAGACAACTCTTGTAGGTGAAGACAGCAGACAAAGTTTTCTTCTTTATTTGTTGTGTCATTTCTTCTTCTTCTTTTATATTTTCATAGATTGCAGACAAGTTTCTTAGCTTCTTCAATTTTTAGATGAGCTTTATATGATAAAAAATGCTTGAGTAATTTTGTTTCCATTTTGGCATCTTCATTTGTCTAATTTCTGCTTCATTTTGTCTCTTCTTCTACAAACTGAGTTCATCTTTGAGTTGTGGACAAGTACTGATTATAATCAATTTTTTTGTCTTATCCATGGAATGATTTATCTGAATCTTCTTAAGGCGGATGCTATTTAACATCGACTTTATCTGTTGATAATTTGCTTGATCACTCATTAAGGCTTGAGTTCCATGACTATAAATTTACTTGATAACTTCTTTTTAAAGTTTTAGTGTTATTTTTTCTGATCATTCTTATCTTCTTTCGGTCAGTGGATTGTGCTTACTAATACATTCGCTGTGTACTTTATCCACTATATTCAAATTACTTTCCTATATGTTTAGACCTATTTCTGTAATGCTTAGGAACACAATTGTTAGTACCACACATGTTCACTCATATCTTGTTGCTCATCATTAAAACTTAAATGATTGCCAGATGCACTGTTTGGTTCAATAATTCAATCTTGAAGAAATACTTCAAAAGTTTCTCAGAAGCAAAACATGACTAATGAATGTGTAAGAAATAAGATTCAACCTTTAGAAGAATCTGAAATGATCAACCGTACAAAATTCTAATATTGCCACTAGCTCAGAAGTTTAACAGAAGAACCTCAAAAGTTCTACATTAGGTGCACAATGGTAACTGACAGGTAGATGAAGCTCAGAAGTTTTGAACATTTATCACAAAACTTCTGTAGCTGGGCAGAAAAGGAAAAACTTGATGAGGCTTCAAATATACTTTTTCAAATGGTCAGAAAGCTACCAAAAATGATCATTATAGCTAATATGTCTTCCACAACTTATAAAAAGAAGATTCAAACATATGGAAAAGACTTATCTGAGAATAAGAGAGATAAGAAAGAGTTTACTTAAGCATTTACTGATGCTCTTAAATTTAACTCCACGAGATTAGCTCCATTGTGCCACATTCCAATGAGCATCAAAGTAAATCATTCAACAAAACTTGGAGTCTAATATTTATTATTATTTACTGCCATATTTAATGTATTTTTATCACTACACTTCATACAGTCTGCCTATCAAGAGGCATTCAACACTATACACTTTTATTTATTGTTTTCTCATATAAGTTGTTGGTGAGCTTTGAAAACCAACATGTATAAGTTGTTGGTAAGATTTAAAAATTAACTTGTATAAGTTTGTTAATGAGCTTAAAAACCAACAAGTGTTAGTGGAACCTGAGCTTAGCAAGATAGGCTAACTTAGAGAAGTAGATTATGTACTAGGTTAAGGGCCAAACCACTACAAAAACTATTATTTTAGTGTATTGTGTGATCTTTCCTATTTTATTTCAACACTACCTTTTGAACTTTGCCAAAATTTTAAAGGCTCATTTCACCATCCTTCTTAAGCCACCATTAGCTAGGGACCAAAATGAATCACATGATCCAGGCCATTAATTGGATTTTTCATACAATTTTATTACTGGATTATAATTTTTCTTTTCAAAATTCCTTTGCCATTCAACCCAATCTCTATTGAGGGAGATGGGTTTAGAGCATGAAATTAGGGAAATGGATTCTCTTGATTTAGGGCACATGATTAAAAAAATGAGCTCTTTATTCAGGGAGACGGGTTTAGGACACGGGATTAGGAAAATAATTTCTCTATTAAGAGAGATTGATAGTTAGGTCACATGATTAGAAAAATAAATTATCTATTGAGGAAGATGGGTTTAGGGCACAGGGTTAGAAAAATGGGTTCTTTGTCAAGGGATATTAGTTTAGGGCATGAGATTGAAGAAATGAGTTCTCTATTGAATGAGATAGGCTTATAGCACAGGATTAGGGAAATGGGTTCATGATTGAGGGAGATGGGTTTAGAGCAAAGGAGTAGAGAAATGATTTCTCTATTGAGGGAGATAGATTTAGAGCACAAAATTGGGGAAATAAGTTCTTTGTTGAGAGAGATGGGTTTGGGTATAAGATTATGAAAATGGGTTCTTTATTGAGGAAGATGGCTTTAGGGCATGGGTGTTGCTAATTTTTCTAACTCAAGTGCATGTGTCATCAATCAGTAATAAAGTAAAAGTAAAATATTGTTCCCATGATGGCTAAGATAACCAACTACTGAATTACTCTAACTCTAAATTTTGTTTGAATAATCAAATAATGGTAAGAAGAGAGAAAAGAAATCTAACAGAATTTGATAAGAATACTAATAATTTCATATTTTACTTTATTTTAATATCTAAATTTACCTATTTTGGATCTTCAATTGATGTAATTTTATTGGTTGTGATTATATATTGCACTTAATGGAGTTAGTTTCTATTTCAGGTGTTAAAATTGTTGAAGAAGACAAAATGCATCACTTTGAGGCCATTTGTGGTATATATGAAGACTGATTTAGGAAAAGTGTTGAACATATAAGTTTCCTTCCTTAAAGTTATCTATCCAAAAAATCAAGAATCATAGGATTTGGAGATCAAACATAAAAGTTATGGCCAAAACACTATAACTATCTCAAAATTTAGACCCGCTGAATATGACAAAGCCATCACTTGTAGTTAATGTTTTGCATATATAGAGGCCAATTTGGAAAAATTATTCAATATAAAAGTTATATCCCTTCAAATTATCTTTCAAACTCATTACGAATCACATAATTTTGATATTTCATAAGAAATTTATGACTAAAATAGTGACGCTATTCCTGGACATTGCGGACAACAATTTTTGGTGTCACGGCGCTAGGGGAGTGTGGAAGAGTGCTATTTTTAGTATTTTGCATATTTTATGTACAAAACCACTTGAGGAATCCTTATGAAGGTACAAAAAACCATAAATTAGGTTATTTAAAGAGTTTTTAGAATGGAAAGAAGCAATTTTGAAGGGGGAGGACGTGACCTAGCAAGGAGAAAAGATTTTTGGTGCAAAAGAGAAGATTTGTAAGGGGGATTGCTCTGAAGAGAAGAGAATACTACTTGGAGACAATTTATTCTCTTATATTTCTCAATTATTTTTCAATTATTTTTCTTTCTTAATCATATTTAAGACAATGTTGTTGATTTCTTTTAATTTTAGGGCAATGATGTAGCCGGATTATGAATATTCAGTTTTATTCAAGTTTATGTTTATTCACTATCTATGTTGAGTGTTTAATCTGCGTTTAATGCTTATGAAGTATGTTAGCCCTTTATACATGATTTGTGATTCAATTTGAGGCTGAGAAATGATAATTGAATTAGACCACGGTTAAATACTATAAGATTGTTATGATGATAGAGATATCAATAAGGCTTGTATAACATTATGAATTTCTTGTTTTTAATGCATCTTGGTTAGTTCAAAGTTTTTCACAAAGATGTAGGAAACTTGCTATTTGGGATAAATTATTATGATTTGAGAAAGAGTAATAATTAAAAAAGACAAATTAATTATCTTCATGTTTGATGCTTGATCAAGGGCTAAGATGAATGCTCTCATAATGGCGTGTGTCCCCATGAAGATTTCTGCTCCAAAATATGAGCATATCAATGGGATGAGGGGAATGAGTACTTTATTGAAGAAAATAAGTTATCAAGGGGTATTTTAGGAAAGTTAATAATAATTAAATATGTATTAAAGTTAATTTGATGGCTTCGTCATATTTGAAAAATGCTTTCAAACATCGCTATCATATAAGATATTCAGGACACTACATGATCATATTCAAAATTATAATTAAAATATGTGGTCATATTTGATATTGACCATGGTTTTAATATCAGTGCTATCATTAATGTCAATATTTTAAATCATTTTCTAATAATTAAAACTATATTATAATTTTCATAATTTAATAACATATCTAAGTATGACATGTTCATCTATTTCCAATTAACCTTTGTCTTTATTTTACATTATAAATCACCAATCATTTGTAATAATACTCTTGATCTATTTTCCTAATGTGACTAAATTTTATATACATGAGGAGAAGGAGTATAATAGAATATGTTTTAATGTAACAAATCTAGAATGAGGGGTATTATTGTAATCTTAAGTAAAGTCTAGGATTCAAGATTTATGAGAGTATATTTGTTATGATAGTAGATATCATATTTGGAGTGACTAAATAGAAATAACTTCCATCTAACCAATAATTTAGCAATTAATGTATATGTCTTATAAAAATAGTGCACAAGAAAGCATAGTATTATTATGTAAGAGAAAAATATTTTATTATCATAATTAATAAGGGTTTTTCTATTTTTTCTCATATAAATTAACAAATTTAATCTTCCCAAATATTTACCTGTTATTATATCTAAAAAGTAAATTTCTATGATTATGTTTAAATTTTATACGAAAATAATAACCTTTAATATATTTGTGTTTTATAGGCTTTAATGTTTTAATGTGTGTAATAGATTGTAATACTCTTTAACAAGCTTTAATAGAATTTACTAGATTGTAATGAACTGTAACAAAGTTAAATAGATATTAATGGGGTCTGGGTTTCTCCTTAAAAGTAGGTCTAAATATATTTTGTTCATCGTTTGATTCTATGCTTATGCTTAAGTTTTCTTTTGAATATAATAAATGCCTAGACCAACTTTAAAGAAATTATATTCACAAAAGAAAAGATTGTAAGCAATAGAACAATATTTAACTCAGTTAGCAAAATAACTTTGGTTATGCCGAAGAGTTCTCAATAAGAAATATCTATGATATAATTGTTCAGTTGAGATGAGTTCTCGAACAATTAACTCATAGGATAAAAGAAGAAGAAGAAAAGAAATTCAGTAAGTACTGAAAAAAGAAAGAGAAGTAGAAGAACAAATCCTCTTAGCCAGAAAATGTTAGGAAGCCCATGAAAAAAGATTACAAAGGGTTGAACTTACCGGTAAATACTGGAATTCATCTGACGATGATGATGGATATAGTTCTCAATTTTTCTTCTTAAGTATTAAGATTTTTTTTGAGAAAGCATCTAGTGCCACTGATTAAATCTTTTTCTACTTTCCACCTATGGTGCCAGAAATGTAATTCAATAGATTTTAAAAGCATTTAACAAACTTTAACACTCTTGCATGGACTTTAACAAAAGTTAATAAGCTTTTATAATAGACTTTAAGAGAATTAAATTGATTTTAATAGACTTTAATGTAGTTTAATAAATGCTAATGAGCTATTGGATCTCCTTCAAAGTGGGCCTAAATATATTTAAACTTCTAATAATGTGTTTTCAAGGTTCATCTTGTGAAAGAACTAACTATAGGAACTCCATTAATAGAAGTTGGGACTTCATGAGATCATCTTTCTTATTTAGTCTTCTCTCATAACCAATTTGAAACAATAATTGGAGGACTTAGAAGTTCAAGAAGTGCTCCATGGAAGGTCTTCTTTATTTGTCCAACTCAAGAAACCCATCACTTGTAGTTATCTTCATTGAGGTCTATTCCTCCATTAATGGAGATATGGCCACCGCAAGGAGGCCTTGCGGTGGCCTCATTTTGCTTCTCCTTCTCCTCCTTCCTCCAAATCCTCCGAGGGGAGGTCCCTGAATCCAGTGCCATTGAATGCGATATGTTCTCCTAGCAAGGGTTCATTTTTGGTATCCTCTTCTTCTACTCCTCAGTATTTCTCTCCTTCATCTTCCTCCTCAGAGGGCTCTGACCGTCTTGGGGGGCCAGATTGACTTTCTTCCCCTCGCTTCAGGTTGACCTTTAAGAGAGCTCTTGCTTCTTGTGGGGACTTGGATGAGCTGCTGGACGGTGTAGCTCATCCCCCCTTCTGCTATTCCTATGTCAGCTCCTTCTGATCCTACCCTTGTTCCCCTTGTTACAGCAGCGGTTTCTTTTCCTGGTGATTCTGCTGGGGCAAGCGCGCATCTGGTTTTCCCTGTAGCGGCAGTACCCCACCCCGCTCCTTAGATGCTGTCGTTCCTACCATGCCCACCCCTTTTCCACCAGCTCCCTCTGACTCTACTCTGGTTGAGGAAACATTTTCGGAAGGGGCTGCATGAGGAGAGTCAGAGTTCCAGCATGGGGCAGAGGTCCAGGGGGGACCGACTCCATCGGGGACTCATCAAGAAAAGGAGGCACCGGCTCTAGCGGGGCCTCTACTGGAAGCGGAGGTTCCGGCATCGATTAGGCCTGACGCCATTGTGGCTTCTTCTCCTACTTCCAATCTTGCTCATAAGTTTCTCTATATTGTCGAGATGTTTTTTGTCTATATATGGTGTAAAGTGACTAACTCCCTTCTCCATTTTTTTTAGGTTTGCTCTCCATCGATGGGTTGGCTCGCATCCTCAAGCATCCTTTCTTCGGTCCTAGTGCTAGACCTCCTATGCAGCACCTCTAAGGCAAAGCTTCAAGCTCTGGTGGACCCACTTTAGCCCCCAAAACTGGATCTAGTAGTGGTGTTGCTGCCTTAGTCAGTTAGAGTTCCTCCCAGCTCTCTCCTTTTGCCAGAGCTGCATCCGCCGGGAGGACACCGATACAGTCCTTGCTGGACAATCTGGCGATAGCTCACTCCTTTGTCTCCAAGTTGGCATGTCCCTAGGATTGTGCGTGGGTGTGTCAGTGCACCTGGGATGGCATGTAGATTGATTCTGCCCTCGACATCATACGAAGTTGGGTTAGAAGGCAAGGGTTCATAAACTGGGTGGACGGGCTGATGCGTGATCTTACGGTTGCTGAAGAGCAGCGAGACACTATTGTTGCTCATTTTGCTACAATGAGGGCAAAGCTAGAGGAGGAGAAGAGGTGCTTAAATAGTGTCACAGGGATCGCTTCCATGTTGAAGGCAAGGGAGGAGGAGGTACTGGCCAACTGTGATGCTACTGTTTGGGCGCAGGAGGAGGGTAAGGGAGCCCTCAAAAGGGTGGAGGTAGAGTGTGATGGTGCTGTTCGTGCACAAAGAGAGGCCGAGCACTCTTTTCTAAGGGCAGAGGCAACTGAGTTGGCAGCATGGTGAGAGGCCAAGGTTTCCATTTCGAAGATAAAGGCCAAGCTGAATGCTACCGCGAGTGCTCAAGGGGAGGCTGAGCATTCTCTCCTGGAAGCCTGGGCTGAGAAGGATGCTGTTGTCACGACCGTCGCTACTAAAGTGGAGCAACTGGCAAAGGCGGAGGTGGAGGCTATAGATTGGGAGGAGACCTATCAGCAGGAGGTTGCCATTTTAAGGGAGTGTCATGTCGGGGAGATATCTCAAGTCCATCGAATGCGCCTGGAGCAGCTCGCCAGGGAGCCATAGTGCTAGGTGGTGCTAAGGGAGCTGATAGAGGGCTACTTTAGGCGAGCTTTTGACTCTTGTAAAAGAAAAATAGTTAAGAAATTCCCAGTGTCAATTTTGATGATGTACAATCAGATGGGGATGATTTGTAAAACTTCTTATTTTATAAATGGAAAAATATTTTCTCAATCTCTGATTATGCAAATGCGAACATTGTGAAGTACTTGTGGGTGAAATCATGAAGCATTTTCCTATATGTCTTCCAATCAAGCCATGGTAGATCGGGATCAAGAACTCGATGACTTTTGTTCAGGTGCACCCTTCGGTACTACCAAACTGGTCTTCTTGCCTGATAGTACATCCTTAGATTCTAGGCTTTGTCTTTTTCGGCAACCTACAATTTCAAAATATTAATAACAAAGGATTTGCCTCTCACGACACCCTGTGAATATTAGGAGTAAAATTTGGTCAAGTAGATCTCTTGGTTGGGCATAGTGGAGCGGGACCAGGAACTCCTCTCGATCAGGCTGAAGCCAGACCGAGAACTCTTCCTAGTAAGGCCAAAGCAGGACTGGGAACTCCTCCTGGTCGGGCATAGTAGAGCATGACTAACAACTCCTCCCAATCAGGCCAAAGCGGGACTTAGAACTCCTTCGGGTCGGGCATAGTAGAGTAGGATCAAGAACTCCTCTCAGTCGGGCCAAAGCAGGACCAGGAACTCTCCTGGTCGGGCATAGTAGAGCGGGACCAGGAATTCCTCTCGGTCGAGCCAAAGCGAGATAAGGAATTCTTCCTGGTCGGGCATAGCAGCGAGGGACTAGGAACTCCTCCCGATCGGGTTAAAGTGAGACTGAGAACTCCTCTTGATTGGGCCAAACCGGGACCGAAAACTCCTCTTGGTCGGGCATAGTAGAGCGGGACTAGGAACTCCTCTTGGTTGAGCTGAAGTGGGACCGAGAACTCCTTCCGGTCTGGCCGAAGCTGAACTGGGAACTCCTCCTGGTTGGGCGTAGTAGAGAGGGACCAAGAACTCCTCCTGGTTGAGCCAAAGCGAGATTGAGAACTCCTCTTGGTCGGTTCGAAGCAGGACCAAGAACTCCTCTTAGTTGAGTGTAGTAAAGTAAGATCATAAATTCCACCTGGTTGGGCCAAAGCTGGACTGGGAACTCAGTTATCAAAGAAGAATCATAAAAGATTTTCATTAGTTTGCTAAATTAATTATACATAGAGAGTAAAATTTAGAAGGGAAATTGACTGATAGAATAGCCTCTTCTTCTGCCTGATAGGTTTGTGAATGTTGTCAACGACCAGCTTATGTGAGATGATTGATGGATTTAATCTAGGCAGATATGATGGTTCCCAGGCAAACACATTGGCGTTCTTTCTTAGTAGATCTATTAACTCTTGGCGGAGCGAGGCATCAAGGGCAGAGCTGATTTGGACTATTTTTCCTGCAGAGCCAGGGATGAGCAGAACTATCTCTAGAGGTTCTATCAACTTGCTCCTGGTGATTTATTACTCGTCCTTAGTGTCTATGGTATCGATTTGCATATTCTGCGATACCTTTTCTTTCAGTGATATTTTGTAACATTCTTGGGTAATCTTTCGGTTTCCTTTGGCTGTTTTGATTCCACTAGATGTAGGGAACTTGACAGCTATGTAGGTACCACTGCCTTCATCTTGTTGAAGCCGACATCCCAGGATAGTGTTATATGCTGATGATACATTTACTACTGTGAAATATAAGGGTATGGTGGTCCTTTCTAGGCCATCTCCCATTGTGAAGGGGAGGGTGATGATGCTCTTTGGGAATACCTCATCTCTGGTGAAGCCTGTTAATTACCCTTCCGTTGCTCACAATGCTTTTTTTGTCGGTCTGCATTTTTTTGAAGCAGTGGTAAAATAGAATGTTTGTGGATGTGCTGCTCTCCACCATGATTATTTTTACTTGGAAATTTAACACTACCACCAATATGATAACCGCATCATCCTGTCCACCGGATCTACTCGGCATGTCTTCCTCAGAGAAGATAATTGGAAAATCCTCCTCTTCCCTCTTTCGTTTGGAACTTTGTTCAACCAAGTTCACAAGTGGCGGATTCATTGACAGCCTGGCTGTGGGACTACTGATAATGACATTGCTGATTCCCGCTGTGGGCTGGTTCGCTTCCGTTATGGTGTCTTTGTCTTCCCTCCTTGTGATTGCTCAATTTTAGTGTTGACCTTCTACTCTGCCTAGTATTCTTTGTGAGTTACCTGTCAGGCAATGCAATAATCTCCTACCCTTTATGAGCTTCTCGATTTCCTCTTTTAGGATGTGACATTTCTCTTTATCATGGTTGATGTCTTTATGATACAGGAAGTATTTGTTGACGTCTAGGCTCTGCCTGCTTTTGATGATTGGTGGGTTATGGATTCAGTATCCTTACTTTTGGATCTCATGGAGCATGTGTTTTGCGGGGCAATTGAGAAGGGTCATGGGAGCCCTTGACGGCCTGCCCCGAGTGGATCCGTAGTTGCTATCATCCCTATATTATGGAGGAGAGCGGTCTCAGGGCCTTGGGGCAGAGTAGATTCTTCGATGCTTTGGGGGAGAGCGGTCATCTCGATGCTTCAGGGAAGGGCGATCATCCCGGTGCCTTGGGGGAGAGTGACTCCATTCCCGCCTAGTGTTTTTTCTGCTTCGATATGCCTGTTTATGGCCTCCAGGAGCTCTGAATAGTCTTTGGGGGGCCATAGGAAGTTAGTACCTTACGTTGGTATCTGAGATACCATCTTATAATACTTCTAATGCGATGTTATGGTCCAACCTCTCTATGTTGAGAGAGTGACGGTTTAACTCATTCACATATTTGTAGAGGGTCTCGTTCTCTCTTTGCTTAATTGATAACAATTTTCCAACGGTCCCCCTTTATCTTAATTGGTCGATGAAACACTTTTGGAACCACTCCTCTAGGCCGTCGAAAGACCTAATTGATTCTAGAGCCAATGTCTGGTACCATGATAGTGTCGCTCCCTTGAGTGTTGAGATAAAGGCCTGACACTTGATGGCGTCAAAGATCCCTACTAGGGTCATCTGCCCATCGTACCTGGCGAGGTGTTTGTTCAGGTCCGTGGTACCATCATAAGCTTTTAGAGATGGCATCTTGAAGCCCTTTGGAACTGGCTCCTCCAGGATCTCTTGAATGAAAGGGGAACACTTTGCATGTAGCCTCTTCGTAGGCATCTAAGGGATCCTCCTTTCATACCTCGTTGTGCGGTCTTTAGGGAGTTGCTTCGACTAAGGGTGAAACGAAGCTTCTCTTTCTTACACATAGGTTTCTTGTCATTGAGCCGACTCCGGGATGCCATTAGCTGTCCTAGCCGGGTGATCGCCTGCATCCTGCTCCATCGGTTCGTTCGGAGCATGAACAATCATAGGATTTGTTGGTTGTGCTATGGGAGGGGAGCTAGTGAGTAGTGGTCCCGGGATTGGGGCAGTAGTGGAACCGAGAGCAGTTGGTATGGAGCCTTCCATTGTGTGATTTTTGGATCCGTTATTGATCAAATTTGACTGAGGGCGAGATGGCTGAGGAGGAACTCTGCCCGTAGGATTACTTTGTTGTTATATGAATTGTTGCATCATCTGTTGCATCATGTCTTGCATCATCTACTACATCGCTTGTTGATTTGACAAACCAGATTAGCCTAGAAAATCCCCAAGTGATATGGTACTACCATTTTGGTTAGACAAGGAAGGCATGTTGGTGATGGCAATAGGGAGAAAGGGAACATTCATGTGGCCTTGAATGTCATCAGACATCTTTTGGCTTAGCTGAAGAAATGTTTTCATAGATGGCGCTAATGTTTGGGTCGTCCCCAAACTGAATGCTGATATGGCTCTCGAGAAGATACCGCCTCGAATCCTGCAAGACTAGAACAAGAAGGTCAGAGTATGCCGAGGGTGTTCCCTGCATAAACACTCCGATGCTCAAGTTAGTAAAGGGTTATTGAAGATGATGGGATGGTAGTGAGAACTTGTTTTTTGAGGCATATACCTGGGTGTATTTATAGTTGAGTGTGCGTGCATACATATCTGTATTAGGATTCCCTAATAGTTACTATTAGTGATTATCCCTAATTTTTCTATACAAGACAACTTGAAATGAGAGTTAGGCCTATATCACCATCTCCATGATCTGTGGGCCCTGCCTTCTCATGGGGTCCACTTGGTTACAACTCTACTAATGGGTTTATTTTTACTTCATTTTTTTCCCTTCTTAAGTTCTCTAACTTGGATTCATTTAAGGGAGAATTAAAATTGTTAAACTCCATTAATATGCAATCCTTCACTTATGGAAATTCAAAGTAAGATGGATTTCACTCTAAGCCGAACTTAGGATAACTCAAGGCTTAAGTTTCATCCATGAGATGATCATCTCCAAGGCCTCATCACCATTGATGGAGGTTAGACACCCTTTAGTCCATCAAGCATGGACAAACAAGCTCATTTTTCTAGTTTAGTTTTCAAGATTTGACATCAAAATATCATCTCCTTCTTAATCTCGAGCTTCAAAGAGCTCACTCATTCCCCAAGTCATCTTCCTTAAATAATTAGGTCTAAACCTCCATTAATGGAGTTGCTGCCACTTTAGAACTTGCTTAAAAACCCATCAATGGATTGTGAGTCTTAGTGTCTTACAAGAGTTCAAGTCTTTCAAGCTTTGTTTCATAAAGTGTTCTCAAGGTTTTAAGGTTTTAAGAGTTCAATCTTGCTCTCTAATGGGTGCCCAATTGTAAAAGCTCCAAACCAACCACATCGTAAGTGAAGGAACCCACTATGCACCATGGTGGAGTTTAATTTTACATCTCATTTAGGCATAGCTTCCATTAGAGAGCAATAAGGCACTTGCCTCATGAATAGGAGATCTCCAAATGTTGCTAGCTCCAAAGACTTACAAGGGAAGAAGATGAAGTTGCTCCCATGAAGAAGATAAAGCCTATACTTGCTAAGGGTGCTAAGGTGTCTCTCTTTTGGGAATTTGTGCCTATTTATAGGTGTTTGATGGTCGACAGAATGACAAATAGGAATTGATGACCACCGTTTGTTGATGCTTGCAAGTTGCTGAAGCCGAAAACCATGTGTTTTGTGGCTGGTCACTATTTGTTTTGTGGCCGACATCTATGTATTTTATGTGAATTCTTCACCCCTATGTTTCACTTGTAAGAGCCATTCATTACTTCATCTTCATCTTGTGAATCCCTATTGCATACTCTTTGTGACTCCAATCATGCTTAATTCATTTTGTAAAGGCTTGAATAAGTATTTTAATTCATTACAAATGCATTGAGCTCAATGACTAAGCATATTGGAGATTGGTGGGATGCACTCTTAGAAGCTGTTACCATATCTATTTGAGGGCCAACTACAATTTAGATAACCAAATAACAAGTTGTTCCATGTTGTGGAGTCTTCGATGCTTGTAATTCATGGTTTTCTATTGTTTATCTATTCTTTTGTATGGTTATCTACCTTTATTTCTTAATGTATAAAGCATTTATTAACCCATCAAAAGCATCTTGGTTGTACACTGTCTATACCTTCTATATAGGGGTTTAAGCGAACCAACGTACTCATTGAATAGCTTACGTCAACACTTGGTCAACGCTCGTTTATGTTTGCTTCTTTATTAAACGAATAAGTTTGAATGAACTTTTTAGGCTCGTTTAATAAACGAGCCGAGTCTAAACACATGTGTTCAGCTCGTTCATGTTCATGAACATGCTCGTTTTCGTTCATTAATATGCTTGTTTAGTTACTAGTTTATAAGCTCGTTTAGTTACTTGTTTATAAGCTCATTTAATACTTGTTTATTACTTGGTTGATTATATTATATAAATTTTTTATTTTAGAAATTAGAGACATTTAAATTTTTAAATAAAAATATTATTATTATTGTAAAATTTTTATATTGATTTATAAATTAAAAAGACCCATTTTATTAAAAAAAAATCCCTAAAAGACCTTAAGAACCACTAAAAAAAAGTCTCTAATTTCTATGACTCTATCCTTTGAAAGATCCTTTTTTCTTTCCACTTTTTTTCCATTTTCAAATTTATTTGATTAGCAACCCAATAAAGGTATTACATAGGTATAATATAGTATAATAAAAGATTTCATAAGTATTTCTAAAGGGTTTTAATAGAGAATAATATATACAATAATTAATAAATTTATTATCTAGCTCATAAAAGAATAAAAAAATGCAATTATTGTATGTGTCACATTTTATTTTAAAATATTATATTATTAAAAATATTATATTTTATATTAAATCTAAATATTTAAAAATAGTAATAAAATGCATTAATTTCGACATTGAATGACATAATATATGATAATTTAATAATTATTATTTTTTAATTTATTCAATCATTGAATACTTGTAAAAAGGTTCTAATTTAGTGGAACTAATGCGACAAAAGTGAATTCGTGAGACCTTCTGATTTTGGCTCACCATCATGATTAAATCAAAATCTATTTTGATTATTTCATTTAGCATAAATTTAATTATGATACCAAAAATTATTTTAATCAAAGTCTAGTGTAAGCTAGACCTTTTAAAAATTATAAAATTATGCATCAAATATAAAAAAACTTAAATCCATTTACATAAGCATTAAAATATTATAATTATTTATTCATATAGGAACAATACTTTAGAAAGTATAGATGTTTAAATAAAGAATTTAAAATTTATATTAGAATCAAATAATTTTAATACATTAATATTAGTTCTTAAATGATATTGACACTTTTATATTTGATTTAGATGAAATTTAATATTTTATCTAAATAAATCATTTATATGATATAAAAATTTTAAATTTTGATTTAATCATGATGTTGAGCCAAAATAAGAAGGTTTTGCAAATTCACCATGTAAAAATATGTTACATTATATACGGGATGTTTCACCTCTATGAAATAGATTTTATTTAAGTAAATCATGGAATCTTTTGATTTGTGTCTACTATGATAATTTAAAAATCCAAGCTGATCATTTTGTTAAAATAATTTATTCAGTTAAGAAATTAAAATTTAACTAAATTAAAGTTTTACATAGGTTGTTATCATTTAAGGTATAATATCAATGTGTTAAAATTACTTAATTATTACATAAAATTTAAACTTTTTCCTTAAATATCTATACATCATAAAATATTCTTTTTTATAGATAAATAATTTTATAAATTATTATAGAAATCTTATTAGATAGTGTGTATTGATCAAGTTATTGGCACATTTTACATATGATTTTTCTCTCTTTAAAGAATATAACTCGCATGAGAATTTGTTTAAAATAATTTTCAATATCATGTTATAAAAATTATGTTAGATGAAATAGTTGGATTGACATAATCTAAGATGAACAGTTATTATGTATAAATAACTTAATAAAATAAACTTTAAATTTAGTTAGCAACACATAAATTTGATAGAAAATATAATCCATATTCCTTAAGACCTTGAAAGAAGTCATGATATAAAAATATCTTAAAATGTTATTAGTCTATTTAGTTGATGATAATATATAATACTAAAAGGTCATAATAAATTCAAATATTTAGTAAATAAGCATGAAATAAAATATTCTAAGTATATTAAGCTATGGATAAATAAAAAAATAATAAAATGATGATGTATATAATTTTTTAGGATAGCAATAATAAAAGTAAAAAGAATGATATATATATATATGATAATAGAAATCAGATTTTTAACTTGTTTGGTCATGAACTAATTATTAAGTAATAATATAATTAATCAAAATATATGATTATTAAGTAATAATCTATTAATTAAAATAAAAATAATAAAAATATGATGTATATTATTTGGCTCACTATTTGAAAAAAAATAGAAATTAATAAGTAATGAGGGCATGCCAGTGCTAAGTCTTTTTGGCTTCCAGAAATACTGCACTCAAAGCTTTCAACTTATGGAAGTTTATAGAACTCTATCCTTATCCTTAATGCAACAGCAATCCACTCGACCCCACTTTTTTCTCAACCAAGCAAATCTAGGGAAAATCTTCTTCTTTTTCTATTGCAATCTTTGGTAAGTTATATTTATCTTATTCTTTTTTAGGAAATATCTTTGTTATTTTTTTCTTATCTAAGACTTGACAGTGGCTTTGTTTTGCAAAAAAAATCAGTAATGACATCAAAGAAAAAAATGGGCTGAGAAATTAAAAAGATTAGAATAAAGTTTTTATTGATGGTAGAGGTTCATTGATTAAGATGACTTGTGTTTATCCATAGAGTTACTTAAATAAAACAAAACTTTCCTGACATTGCTAATAATTGACAAGCAGGGTAAAAAAGAAGGTCCTGGTAATTTTTTTAAAAAAAATACACTGCATAAACTGATAAAAGTATCTTTTCTATATAAGCAATTATTGATGAAAGCGATTTCACAACCAAATCCTTTCTAAGTTTTACATATTATATTATTTTGATGAAAATGTTAGCAAAATCAAATATTTATTAGAGTTTTTTGCATTTATCTCCTTATCTTTTGTGATTTGATAATTTTTTCCACATGATTATATATTATGAAAAGCATAAACTTTGTTTTAAAAAATACAATTCTAACAAAGTTAATGTCTGAGATATATGATTAACTTTAACCAAACATTTAAACATGATTAGGTTCATGCATGTAATAATGTGCTTAGATTATTTTTCATTCGTAATAGTTAAGTAATATAATTAAATTAGATGATGAATAGGAAACTCGTAAATTTAAAAACACTTGCCAGGTTGAATATTCAATATTTTATTCTATCAAAATTATGTGGGATGTGATATAATGATATAACTACATGGTTACAGAGTATCATTTTCTTTTTTGCGAAGTTTATAAATAATGTGCTTTTGTAAAATCCATAATTATGATTTTTTTAAAAAGCCATGTAAATGCTAACAACCTTGTTTATTATTTATTTATTTGGTAGAAATATGAATAATTATCTTAATAAAAATATATTAGCTAAATATTTTTATAACTTTTAGTAATTATAATTAGTAAATATTTTTATAACATGGTGATATCCTTAGATTAGTAATTATGATTATTTAAATGTGATCTTTTATAAATTAGATTGACATTCAAGCACATTGCATTAGAATGTTTGCTTATGCAGCTTTTTCCTTATGTTTTTTAATGTTTTATGATTTTTCTAGGTATGTCTTTTAACTTGCCACCACTTAATGATCAAAATAGTCCTCTTTCAACGTCTCCTATTGCTTTGCAATCATTTCAATCTAGTGCTGATTCATCCTCTGGTTATGGATAAAGATACTCCTAATCTTCCCAACATTCAAGATGATATTGTTATAGAAAAAGAAATAGATGGTGAAAATGAAGAAGAGAAAAAGGAAAAAGGAAAAAATATTAGCTATTTGGCAAGAATTCACTGTGGTTTTCCTTGCAGATGGAACTGAAAAGGTGCAATGCAACCATTGTAAAATTAAGGTGCACAAAAATTAGGATGGAGCTACCACACAAGAGTGAAATCTTGTCATCATCATCAAATAAAAGGGAAATTGAATCTCAGTGTACAACCACTAAAATCTCAATCAGAAAATGAAAGTGGTGTACAAAATTGGAAATATGACCTAGTAAAGATTAGGAAGATTGTTTCTCACATGATCATAATTCAAGAGTTACCATTTGCTTTCACTGAGTATGAGTTATTCAATTTGTTGTTGAAAACAACATGACCTCACTACCAGAAAATCTCACGTGTAATAACAAAAAATGATTCTCAAACCAGTTATGAGCTCGAAAAGAAAAGATTGAAGGGGTTACAAAAAACTGTTAATAGGGTTGTCATCACAACCAATTTGTAAAAGTCCGGTCAAAAGATTCAATATATGGTGATAACTTATCATTTTATCATTAATTGGAAGTTGCAGAAAAGAGTGATAAACTTTGTTGATATGCTCCTCCTCACACTGGAGTTGTTATCTATGATAAGTTATATAGATGTTTGCAAGAATAGGGCATTGAAGAGAAGGTTTCTACTATTATTGTAGATAATGCTTCTTATAATGATTCATCTGTAAGGATTTTGAAAGGTAGTCTTTATTTTCATAGGAAGCTTCCTTTAGATGGAAAATTATTTTATGTGCATTCTTGTACACACATTATGAATCTCTTAATGCATGATGGGCTTTCTCAGATTCAAGGTGTGGTGGAAAATGTGAGAGAAAGAGTGAAGCATATTGCGACATCAACCCATTGTTTGAATATTTTCAGTGAAATCATGAAACAACTTCAATTACCTAATAAGAAGTTGATTTTAGATTGTTGCACTCAGTGGAATGCAACATATGCTATGTTGTCTTGTGCATTGGAGTTCAAATATTTTTTCCCTCACTATGCATAACAAGATATAAGTATACTTGCCTAGCAATGAAGATTGAGAAAAAGTTGAAGACATTTGCACCTTTTTAGGACTCTTCAATGAACTCACCAACATAATTTCTTGTAACAAATATTTAATTTTTTATTTTAAATTTGTCTTACTATCATATACAATTTAGTGAAAAATTCTAATTAAAGTTTTATTTGTCAAATGATAGGTACCAAGTATCCAACTTCAAAATTATTTCTTACGGAACGTTGGAGGATCAAAGAAGTATTGGATGAGAAATCCATGAGTAAAAATTTTCATATGAATGCAACGACTATGAAAATGAAGATGAAATTTGATAAGTATTGGGGTGAATGCAATCTACTCATCTCCGTTGCTGCAATTTTGGATCCTGGAAATAAAATGAAGTTAATTAACTTTGCTTTTAAAGAGATTTACTCTTAAGAAGAAGTTAATAAGCTGTAACACCTAGGGAGTTGATTTTTGGGTAATGATATGTTGAAAGGCATTGTATTTATCTTTAGTACTAAAATAAATGGAGATGTGTTAAAATTGAGAGAAAATTTTTACGTACTTTATGATACAAAATATGTCTTTGAATGCTAGAATTATATCAAAAATATTATGACATAAATATATGAGAAATATATAAGTTAAAAAGATGAGAAAAGAATGGAGCAAAAAGCATGAAAAAGGGAAGAATAGGAGGGGCAACTAGTTTGGTGCCGCAGTCTCAAAATCCAACGTTGCAGTGCTAATATAGAAAATGGGCAGCAAAATTTGATGCCGTGGTCCCAGAATTTGACACTGTGGCATCAGTCGATAATTTAAAATGGGAACCCAAATTTTTTGGTAGCCCGCTCTATTTTCTTTCGCCCCTATTCCATTTTCCTTCTCCCCATGCCCAACCCCATGTCCCTAGACCCCATTTGGTGTGATTTTGCTAGGGAAAATCCTAAGTTAACTGTTCAATCCTTCAATTATGCTCTGAATACTCAAATCCCAACTTGTTTGGGTGGAAGAAGAGTAAAATTTCATGTTGCTAAAAAAGATGGAGAGCTCTTAGAGATTTGGAGTCGAATCCTTGTGCTAGGAAGGAAGACACTCGTGAATGGCAAGGGTTAGTGACCATGGTGAGATGGAAAGCTATGGAACTTAAGGAGTTTTGAAATGAAATGAAGGATAAGGTAAGTAGGTTCTTCGTGGATTGAATATATAAATGGACAGGGATATTGATTATACCATTTATTTACATTTGGGTATGCATTTATAGTTAGGGATACTGAATATCCTATGTTTATTCTTCTTAAGGATATAGATGAATATTGTAGGAATGTGAAGCATTCCATGAAATAGTTTATATTGATTAGTGATAGTTAGTGTTGGTTATCTTTAGCGAAAGTGTAAGAATTGGCATAGAGATTATCCCATACTTGTGTATGTGATTAATGTATGGTGTAATGTGAAAGAATGATTAGATGGGGATAGAGAATATCCCATGTTGTTATATAGAATTGATCCCTTATAGTATAAAAGTGTGGATATTGAATTAAATGTTAAGACTATTGTATTGCTTTGAATTCTATCAGGAAATGTGAATTATGTTGGAATGGATCGTATTAAATGACATTGTATATTGTAATATTGAGACTGATCTAGATCAAGCATGATACTTTGTTGATTACTAATTTTATTATTATTTTAACATGCCAACCTACTAATTTACTCAGACTCATGCCTTCTTATTTTAAATTTTAGCTAACAAGCCAAGTAAAGAACTTCAATAGTGGGTTGGGGCTTATGAGCAAGATTTGAAGATGTTCTTTTGGTGATATGATTGTATGATGGATTGGGATTGTAATACCATTTTGTATTTATATAAGTGAATTTAATTAATTTCAATCGATGTATAAAAGAAATATATTGGCATGTTGTAGTGATTTAATTATATAAATATAAGTAAATCTATATGATGATTCCCCTAAAGTGTATTGCCATCATGATAGGTTACGATCCTAGGAAATTGTGGATGTGAGTATGAGTTTAGGGTTAACGTAATTTTTTTATTATTATGGCTTATATTAGAAATTATGAAGGTTGATATTAGGAATTGATCTAATTAATGTATACCAAGTTATGGATCTTGATATTTAAGGGGAGACTTAGCCTGATTTTTGGCAAAAGTTCCCCTTAGAAATGGGAAAATGAAGGGTTAATGGTGAAACACATAGGCCCCAAGACGGGGCGTGAAATAACCATATCACTATAATGTGTGATAATTTAGATGCTCTTTACAAGGAGTATGTTGGTGCTTATTTTGTGACTGAGAAGACTAGTGATGGTCAAGAGAGTGGTGGTATTGGTCATACTTTTAGTTGAACTACAAAGGCAAATTTATTATCACTGGGAGATCAAAGCATGATAATTTTATTAGAAGTGTTAATACTGTTCAAAATATGAAGTCTGAACTTGATGTTTACTTCAAGGAAAGAGTTTCTATTTTGAATGGCTTCGGTGAGTTTTTTTGAACTAAACAAGACATATGGCAAACAACCAAGTTTTGATGATGAGCAACAACATATGAGTGAACATTTACGGTACTGACAATTCTGTTCCCAAGCATTGCAGAAACATATATAAATGAATATGGAACAATTTAAATACTATGAACAACACACAGAGAGAATACATTAGCAAGAAAAATCTCCTGATGTAAACTAGACAAGAATACTCAGAAAGAATGACACTAAAACTTTGAAAAGAATCCATCAAGTATATCTATAGCTATGAAGTTGAAGCCTCAATGAGTGATCAGATAAATCTTCTATAGATAAAGTCAGTATTTAAGAGCATATGTCTAAGAAGGATTCAGACAAATCATTCCATGGATAAGTTAGATAAACTATTTATAATGAACACTTATCCATAATACAAAGATAAATTTAGTTTGCAAAAGTAGAAATGAAATGGAATCGAAATCAGATAAATCAAGAAGCCAAAATCGAGTCAAAATCACTCAAGCATTTATCTCTCATAGAAAGCTCATCTAAAAACTGAAAAGGCCAAGGAACCTATCTATAATCTTTGTAGAAAATATAGAAGATGAAAGAGAAGTGGCACAGTAATAGAAAAATAACTTCGTCTGTTGTCTTTATCTACGAGAGTTGTCTACTACTTGTAAAAGACAAACCATCAAACAACCACTAAAGAAACAAGTCATCTATAACTCAACGAGTAGTTTGTTACTTCTAATAGACAACCTATCATATGAATGACTAAAAAGTGAATTTGTCTACATGCCACAACTTTATTTATTACTTATGATAGACAAACCAACAGATGAACCATTTGGAGGACTTTGCTTGCGGCCTGTAACTTTGTCTGTAGATTTCAATAGACAAACAACAGACAAAGTCATTTTGTCTATCAGGGAAGGAGCCTTGTTTATCAAGAAGAATCGTCTGCTACTTACAATAAACAAAGCTACTTCAGCTGATGAAAAGAAAACTTTGCATAGTGAAAATCACTTCATTTACTATGAAGAATCTTTGTTCGCACCACGAAGTTCATCTGCCACTTACAACAGATAAAGCAACAGACAAAAGCTACCTCGCTTGATGAAGAAAACTTTGTTTGCTAAGAGAAAATTATTTGGTGAGTAAGAAGGACTTCATCTGTGCTTCTACAATTCAGCTATTACTTACAATAGACAAATCAGAAGAGGAAGTAAAATACTGCAAAGGTCTCTGGAAAAATTACAAAGACGAAGTTGTCTATTATATGGATCTACTCGGAGCAACCTTGTTTGTTACTTACAAGAGATAAATCCAAGACATGATCAAACAAAGTTTTCAGATCAAATATGGTATATCATGAAGAGTGGAAACCACCTATACTAGACATTGTTGACTGCTCTTTGGTCAAAATCTCATTCAAAGCAGATTCTATTAAGCAGACCAAACAAATCAAGCTTAGTTAAAGATGGAAATAAATTCAAAGAAAAGCAGTCTGTATTCTGATAAAGGTTGCAACTTTTAGAGACAGCGTCCCTTAGGTTTAATGGGCATCTTTTCAAAATAATGAAAGAGTAAGTTAAGCAAATGAGTATCTGGTATTTACTACAATCGAAAAGGCATCTTCTTCAACAACAACACTGTAGGTTTTCCAGCTACAAATGAGTTTCTCAAGAAGACAACTTTTCAATAAGAGAAATCAGAATGGTCTTCAATAATCAAAAGAAAGCCAACTACCTCCAATGGGTAAAAATTTTTGAAGCAATATAAAGGTAGTGCAGTGTCAACAAAGAAGGTTGAAGAAGCTGAGAGAAAAATCAGAGCAGAGCTTAATCAAGAAAAATCTCTCAATTAGACTATAGTTCCTCCTAGATAATAAACCTCCATTACGTTGATAGATAGTAAGTCTAAAAGTTTTATCTGAATCATACATCTGGAGTATTGATATCTAATTAGCTTCAACAAGATATCGTTTTATATGTGCTCAAAATATATACAAATCATCCTAGTAAAAGAGGCAATGTAATGTGCAAAAGGAGTATTGTCATTCAGTTATGTGAATTGGTGGTGAGCTCAAGAAAACCACATTATATGAGTTGTTGGTGAGCTCTAGAAAATTAATAAGTTTACTGATAATCTTCAAAACCAGTGAATTTCTTGATGACCTTGTGAAAACCAAAAGATAACTGGGAGTACTATGTTTATACTTCCTAGAGCTGGAATCTAGAAAAGTATTGGGAGCACTATTTATGCCCCAGAAGCTTGAATCTAGAAGAGTGCTGGGAGTACTAGTGTAATTTCATTATATAGGATATAGTGGAACCCAAAGCAGAATGAGTATGTTCCCTTGGAAGAGTGAATTTAGGGACGAGATTCCCAAACCACTATAAAAACTATGTTGTTTGTGTGTGTCCTTGTTTATTTGTTTTATTCTTCATTACTTCATTAAGCATAACATTATCAATTACATCATCACACATACACATGATAACTTGCTTAAATTAAGAATAACTAAGAGAAGTTGAACTTAGAAGTGAAGTAGCCATGTTGATCAAACAAATAGATGTGGAAATTACATATGTGCTGCATCATTGCTTCTGCTTAGCTCATTAATTTTTATTTGGCCATAATTTTTATATGCTCAATTCACCCCACCCCTCTTGAGCTATCATTTACATGGGACCAACAAGTTTGACACTTTACAATGGTAGAAGGAAAATGATCTCAAGTTTTGAATTTTAAAGAAGATGACTTATGATATCTTTCTTATTCCTATCACTACCATGTCTTCGAAGTCAACTTTTAGTGCTAGTAGTCGAGTGATAGATACATATTGCTCATCTTTGGAAATGGATACTATGCAAATGCTTATTTGTGGTAGTGATTGGTATTGAAACTTTTATGATTTCAAAAGGAAAACAAAAGTTATTCTTCTTTTATACATATTTGGATTCTAAATTTTAATTAATTTCATTATAAAAATGATATATGCTTTTATGGATTTTATGCAGGTTAAGGAAGAAATCAAGGAGATTTCTTTACTTTAGATATTTACATTGTGTTGAAGCTTTATGAATTTGAGAAAAGAGTTTTTATAATATGATAATGTATTGTTTGTAATTAAATGGTTATTTTTAATTTTCTTTTGGACTAAATAGATTGCTATTTTCTTTTGGATTTAATATGTTATTTGTGTTTAGATTTAAGATGTTATTTATATTTAGATTTAGTGTATTATTTGTAATATTTGGACATAGGTTTTTATTTATCAGGTTTTAAATTTTTTAATATGTTACTGAACAAGCTTGTTTATTGTTCACGAATTTGCTTATTTTCTGTTCATGAACAGGCTTATTTAAGTTAAACAAGCTAAGCTCAAACAAGATAAAACTTAAAAAAACCAAGCTCGAACACTTTAAAAATACTCAGTTCATAAACAAGCCAAGTTCGAACACCTTTACACATAAACAAACTAAGCTCAAACAGAGCTCTATTCGTTCGAGCATGATTCATGTACATCCCTACTTCTATGTGATTGATGTGTCTTGCAAAATTTCAGTTGGATGCTTGAAGCTATTATAGAATATGTATTTTAGCAATCAAATAGGTTCATTTGATGGCCTTGATAGAGTTGGGAGATGGTTAGTGAATGTCTTCTTAAGTAATTAAGTGGCAACCATGTTTGTAACATACT
Source organism: Pouteria campechiana (assembly GCA_036873735.1). Lineage (NCBI taxonomy): Eukaryota > Viridiplantae > Streptophyta > Magnoliopsida > Ericales > Sapotaceae > Pouteria > Pouteria campechiana. Next base: position 24,038 of record JAYJMB010052697.1, read on the forward strand.
TGGTGGTCGGCATTTTTAGGTTGGGACAAGCAACCTTGATTTAGGATTTATTTGCTTGCGTTGAGATTGCCATCAAGGTCAACACTCTTAGTGGCTGATAGGTTCATGCAAGGTAGATGTTTACCGAAATGTTTGGCAACAAATTTGGTGGCCGATGGGTTCATGCAATATGGATGTCTGCTCATCTATTTAGCAATGAATTTGGTGGCTAGCAAATGCACATAAGGTGGCTGAACACCATCAGCTTGTTGACAACCTTGGTGGCCAGTGAACACACATGAGGTGGTTGTTGGGTCTTGTAAGATGGCTATACCTAAGAGGGAAGGGGTAAATTTGGTTTACATAAATTAATCACCTAACCTTTGTAATATTACTCACCTTTTTGTGCATTGTGATATATAGCTAACTAGTAAAGCATTTAAAGTGTTAGACAAAATAAATAGGCATACACACAAACAACATGATTCTTATAGTGGCTTCGGAACCCCATACCTACGTCCACTCTTCTAAGAGCACACTCTTCTTATGCCTTAGGTTCCACTATATCCTATTTAATGGAAATACAATAGTGCTTCCAGTATTCTTCTAGATTCTAGCTCTAGGGGGCATAAACAAGTATTCCCAATACTCTTCCGGATTCTAGCTCCAAGGGGTGTAAACTAGTGTTCCTAACACTCTTCTAAATTCCAACTCTAGGAGGTGTAAACTAATAGCTCTTGTATTAACAAACAGTCACAACCCTTCTTGAGTCTAATCCACACTATTAACTCAAGGTATTTACAAAGAAATAGATAGAGCAATTTAAACACACTTTTATAAATATCTCAATGAAAGCACAAGGAAAGGCTTAAGGATTTTTGTGGCTCTATGTTGCAAAAGCTCTTCCCTTAATGTATGAATAAGAAGGCCTTGAAGATTTAGAAGATTGAAGCTCTTGAATGGATATTTAGAAGTTGAATCTCTTAGCCTTAAGTGGAAGGTTTTGTAGAAGATTTAAGCTCTTGAAAAATACTCATTCACTGCCTTTGAATTGTCTCACCCCTTCTCCTTAAATAGCTTTCTTGAAAACTTGACCGTTGTAGGAAGATGATCTTCATTGAATGCAGAGATGAAGGTAGATGAGCAGGAATAAAGGTAGAAGACTATTCTGATAATCTACCATTTGAAAATGCCATCTTTTAATTAATTCTCATCTGCTTAGAGCCGTTCTACAGTGCCAACCTTGACATAGAAGAAGATGAATAGCTGGTTCAAGCAACTAACAGATGAGGAGATGTTACAGCTCCAACCTGATTCATGGTTTTGGAAAGAAGACAATAAATTTTAACAAACTCAGCCGCTCCACTTTGTCTGGTGCTTCATTGCATTTGTCTGAAGTTAATATAAGACAAAGTCTCTTCTCTGTCGAAGTCTCTTTCCAACTGGACAAAATCTTGCCACATTTATTATATTAGGGTAGCAATCTTGCCAAGTTTGATTAATTAATTTCATGACCACAATATTTATATATTGACATGGGCTTTTTGTTCTTTACTATCTAGCTAGATGAATTACCATGGGCATTTATGCAATTCAAATTTCTCCATCTTCAATTAAAACTCATGATAGTATGGACATTGTAGAAAATCATGACCATTGCTTTGTTACTAGGCTAAATCCCATGGTCTATTTATGAGTGTTTTGGGATTTTGCATTTTTTACTAGGTGGGCCACGCTCAAGATAGCCTAAACCATTCCTTTAGCAACTTAGGGCCTCTTTGAGTTTATCTAGCACCTATGGCCTCCCAATAGCTATAACTTTTTTTTAAAAACTTAGATTTATGAGAAGTTTTTTTTATTATACTCTAAATTTTGAGATCTTTTAATGATATATAATTTGCATCTTTTAATATTCATAAAATTTTTGATGTATTTTAAAGTGACCCTAATGTTTGGATTTGAACAATTAGGTGCATTTGAAATGGAAAAAAAAAGAGATTGGAAAACTGAAGAAAAAGAGACAGAGTGATATGATATAATAAAGGATAATAATTAAAATAAAGTGAATAAATATGTGAAATAATAATTAAAAATATAGGTAATAATTGAGAAAAAGAGGTTTGTTAGGTAGTTAAGATATCAAATCATATCAAAGTTGTATAAAAGGGGTAAAAAGGGTAAAAACATTTTCTACCCTTTTTTTCTCATTACTAAGGATACCCTTAATGTAAGATTATCAAAAGTCTAGAAACGACATAATATATTTTTACAAATTCTAAGGTGCACTATGTGAGAAATATCAAGTATATGTTTGACCACCACCACGCACCTACTTGATCACCTTTGAAGTCAGTTTTACAATGTGAATTGTTTTAAGGTAAAAATTTTCAAATACTTTTTTCTTTTCTCTTTATTGAGTAAACAATCTAGTAGAGATTTTGACTATAAAGTTTTGAAAATATAGTATTACTTATAGAGATTAATGATATACATATTTTACCATATGCTCTAATAAAATAATAGCGAATATATAAGAGTCATCATTGGGCACTTAAAGCCATGGAGAAATTGAAGGAGAATCTATTTTCTTCTTCTTAGGCACTCATTGCAAAGTCACATCTTCATGTTAGGGGGCTATGCTCTCCATACCTCTTAGCACGTTGGTAGCTGTAATAATGTTCCCTTTAAAATATATTTTCAAATCTCCAAATCTAGGCTTCCAATGCTAGAGAGAAACTAGTGAGGGAGCAACAAGAGCCTAATGAAAAGGGTCAATTGTATTGAGTTTTGAATTCAACAAAAAGGGTAGAGTGCAAAGCCAATTATATATCAATAAGGGAGAAAATATTCTTGAAAGCTACAAACCCTATAAGGGTAATGATAATGGAGGCTTCAAGAAGAAGATTATGGCTCAGGTTCTCCAACTAAGGTAAGGCTTGCTACTCTGAGTTCTCAACTATGTCTTTCAGTTAATTAAGTAGCTATGAATGTCAGGTTTTGGAGCATTTGCCTAAGTATCACACCCCTTTTTCTTTTAGCTAGGGTATCTACATGCCTATCCCTCTATCTTCCTCTTTGTTTGCTACTACCAATGTAGAAATTAGCTTGTGTTTATTAGGAATTGGATTTTTAGTTTGCATTTATTAGGCCACGAAACAAATATTGCCTAAGTTTGTAAATGGATGGCTGAATGACTTGAAAATTACATCTCCTATTCTATGGTATTTTCATAACTCATTATTATATTTGACAATTTATTATTGTCTAGAAATTTATCTTCTCATCTTATGCGATGCATTTTTGGTATACTAATATGGTTTAAATGACTATCTTTTTAACCACGATATGAAGAATTAAGTCTGCCATTGATTTTTTCATGGTATAAATTTCTATATTATTGTTATATGATTTTAAATAAAAAGCTTGCTTTGCCTAGTATTGATGTTGCATATGTGTTATAGTAACTACCTGTTGTACTCTAGCATTCCTAACTTTGAACAATTTCAAAGCCCATCATTTGTGAAACTAATAAAATGTCTTCTATTTCCATATGATTTTTATTATAGTAGATTCTTTGTAATGAATATAATGCTTACATGCTTACACAATTGATACATGCTTACACAATTGATTTTGTTACATGGGCCACTATGAAAAGTTAAAAAGTTTTCTATGGACTATTACCATGAACTAAAACACCAAGTTATACATAAATCCCTTGATGATTATTACCAACACTTTCAATTTAATCAAAAGACAACAAATCCAAACTTTTTCACAATTTCATTTTGCATAAAATAAATTAGAACCGTATCTTATAACCATTCTAAGTGAATGTTAAGACAAATGATTGATGAACCCCACACTGAACTTGTTTTCTTTTCTTTTTGAATGAAAACTACCATTCAATTGTTTAAATCAAGTTGTGTGTGTTGATCTCATAAGATATAGGTAATTCTAGAGGTGGGGGTTGAATTGAGTTTCAACAATTTTTGACCAAAATATAAAAGATGCAAGAAAATGTTGGTGCAAACTACAAAGAGCACACTATAAAGAATCATGATATATAGTGGTTCAGCCCAAAATGGGTTCTTACTCCACTCTCTAAAACAATCCTCTATCTGAGGTTCTACTAGAGGACAATCTCTCAAATATAGTTGGTTTCTCTGACCTCACCAACAAACTCTTACAACAATATTTCACTACAAATATATCAACTTACAAAACTAAAACTTCACAAAGTAAAAATAGAAGAATTTTTATACAAAAACTTTCCCTCTTCATAAGTTGAGATGTAGATAATGAAAACGAGTAATATAAATGATTACCCAATGAAGAACTTATGCTAGAAGTTCCTTTGATGTAAGTAAAGATATAGCTTGAAGATTTGAAGTGAATTTAAGTGCAATGGAGTAATAGCACTTGGAAAGAAAGACTTTAGTTTCTGTAAATGTACAAAGTAAGTTCTCTTGATTACTTTCTCCTTCAAATGGATTCTATATTTATAAGCTTTTGAGAAGCTTGTGACTATTTGATGTTTGGTCATTGAGAACTTAGTGTTGGGCCATGGAAAATCAAAGGGAGCCATCTAGCTGTAGCCGAGCAGCTGTCCGACCGATTGATGACACCTG
>JAYJMB010052708.1:2910-28645 GCA_036873735.1 Pouteria campechiana
AAACCTTTCAGTCATTGAATTTGTTGAGATATGACTTAGATTTCTTTTAATTTCAAAGCTTCTTATCTATCATGATAAAGATATTTAAGATACATCCCACTTGATTTAAACCATTATCTCTAAAGCATTATAAATAGAGAGAAAGCTTTGTGTATTAGAACGCATTATTGTGGTTTTCTCTTTTCTTTTATTATATTCTCAGTTATAGAGAGTTAATTTTGAGAGAGTTTTATTGTAGGTGTATTGGGTTTTAGGGTTATTTAAAAAGTTTTCTCTATATTGTAACCTCATTCAATAATGAATTTCTCCTCCTTCGCCCATGCTTTTTCCCTCCTTATTGAAGGGTTTTTCTGTATAAAATTATGTCTTTCTTATCTTTTAGTTATTTGCTTTTATTTCTATTTTTGTGTTACTTTGTGTTACTTTTTGTAGGTTAATTCCAAACAAATTGGTATTAGAGCTAGTATAACAGCAACAATGTTCGAAATTGAAAAGTTTAATTGCAGAATCAGTTTTGGCTTATGGCAAATCAAGATGAAAGCAATTTCTAATATAAAGTAGATTGTAGAGTGTGCTATTGGGAAAGGATAATATGCTAAGTACTTTAACAGTAGAACAAAAAGATGAGGTTGATACTAAAGCCTTAGCCGCAATTCAATTGAGTCTCTCTAATGAAGTCTTACGAGAAGTTAGTAAGAAGAAGATAACAAAGGCACTACGAGATAAGTTGGCGTTGTTGCATCTAACAAAAAGTTTTACTAGTAAGATTTTGTTAAAACAACATTTATTCATGCTTCAGATGGCAGAAGGTACACCCATAAAATTACATCTTGATGAGTTTTGTTCTCTTATTGAAGATTTAGATAATGTTGATGTGAAAGTTAGTGATGAAGATCAAACTCTATTATTGTTATGTTTATTACCTTCTTCATATAAGTATTTTAGAGAAACAATTCTTTATGGAAAGAATACAATATCTATGAATAATGTTAAGGCAACTTTGATTTCAAAAGAGTTAATTGATACTCAATTTTATGGTAACTCTAATAATAACCAAGCCGAAGGATTAATTGTTAGAGGAAGGTTGAAATGAAGAGACTCCAACAAAAATAGATATCAGTCTAAATCAAAATCTAGAAACATTGTTAATCCTTGCAATTATTGTTGAAAACTATGGCACATTAAATCAGAATGTTACAAGTTGAAAAGAAAATTACAAAGAGAAAATCAGTCCAATTAGATCAATCAGACAAAGCCTGGTGAAATCAGTGTAGCTGCAAATCAGGATGATGATAATGTTCTTTGAGTAACTAATGAAAGTTCTAAATCCATAGATGAGTGGATTATAGATTTTGGTTGTTTCTACCATGTATATCTTAACGGAGATTAGTTTTCCACTTATAAGTCTTTTAATTGTAGAGTCATATTAATGGGAAACAACACTGCTTGCAAAATAGTTGAGATAGAAACAATCAAAATTAAAATGCATAATGGCATTACGAGAACTTTGACTAACGTTAGGCATGTTCCTGATCTAAAGAAAAACTTGATCTCTTTGGGCACCCTTTATGCTAATGTGTATAAGTATTCAGCTGAAGGTAGAGTCATGAGGATTTCTAAGGGTGCTCTTATTTTAATGAAAGGAAAGAAGTATAGCAATTTGTATGTTTTATGACAATACTAAGTAAGAGAGGTCTTCTTTGTGGCCAGAGTACAGGTAAAATGGAATTTTGTGAACATTATATCTTTGGAAAACAAAAGAAGGTCAGTTTTAGTACTACAGTTCATAAAACTAAAGATACTCTTGATTACATTCATTCTGATCTTTGGAGTCTTTCACTTGTTCTTTCTAAAGGTGGTGCCAGATTTATGTTAACCTTCATTGATGATTATTCCAGAAAGGTTTGAGTTTATTTTTAAAGCATAAAAGTGATGTTTTTTTTTAAACTTTTAAGCAGTAGAAGGCTTTAGTTGAAAAGCAAACATGAAGACAGGTAAAAAGGCTTAGAATAAATAATGGTCTAGAATTTTGTAATACTAAGTTCAATAATTTTTGCAAAAATGAAGGAATTGCAAGGCATCATACAGTCGTAAATATGCCATAACAGAATGGTGTTGCAAAACATATGAACAAAATACTATTTGAGAGAGCCCGTTGCATGCTTTCCAATGCTAGTTTATCAAAAGAATTCTAGAGGCAGTTTCTATAGCTTGTTACTTGGTAAATCGTTCCCCCTCTACAACTATTGGTCTTAAAACTCTTGAGGAGGTATGGTCTGGTAATCCTTTTGATTATTCTAATTTAAAAATATTTGGATGTCTAACATATATTCATATGAATGATGAAAAATTAGAACCTAGAGCTAGAAGGTGTATTTTTCTGGGCTATGCTTCTAGGGTAAAGGGATATAGATTTTGGTATTCTAATCCCAAGTCACCAAAATTTATAATTAGTAAGGATGTCACTTTTAATGAATTAGCTATATTTCATTCGAGAGAAGAGTTTTCTATTCCTTCTGATGCAAGACAAGTGAAAAGTATAGAAAAGTAGGTGGAGATAAAAATTAATAATTTAATTTTTCAATAAAAAAATCTACTTCCACTCAGCCTAGTTCAATAGAGGTTTCTTCACAGTTCTTCCTCACAATCTAGTTTAGAAGAAGAGCCTAAATCTTTCGAAGAGAAAGAAAATCTAGAAAATGAAACACACTCCATTACAACAGGCAAACAAAAAAGAAAAATTAAGTCACCTAAGAAATATTCTAATAGAAGTATGGTTGCTTATGCCTAGTAATAGAGAAGATTGATGGTAATAATGATCCTTTTACATTTTTTGATACAATTTCTTATGTTAATTCTATTGATTGGATAAATGCAACGCATGAAGAGATAGATTCTCTCCATAAAAATTTTACTTGGGAGTTAGTGAAACCTCCTAAAGATAAAAAAAAAAAATTATAGGATGTAAGTGGGTCTTCAGAAAGAAAGAAGGTATTCCAAGAGTTAAAAATTCTAAATACAAAGCATGGTTAGTAACTAAAGGCTATAGTTAGGTACAATGTGTTGACTTCAATGATGTTTTTTCACTTGTTGTGAAACACACTTCTATTCATATTTTTTTTTTATTTTTGGTTGTCATGCATGATTTGGAATTAGGGCAACTTGATGTTAAAACAACTTTTTTGAATGACCTACATGATGAGAAAATCTATATGCATCAACCTGAAAGATTTGCAGTTAAGGGAAAAGAAGATCATGTGTGCTTGTTGAAGAAATCTTTATAAGGACTCAAGCAATCTCCTAGGCAGTGATATAAATGATTTCATGCTTTTATGGTGAGTCACAATTATTCTAGAAGTAAAATGGATGGTTGTATTTATTTTAAAAAGCATGAGGATGGTTCTTTTATTTATCTGCTACTATATGTGGATGACATGCTTATTGCTTTTAAAGATATAATTGAGATTAACAGGCTAAAAGCTTAGTTAAATAGTAAATTTGAGATTAAAGATTTAGGAGCAGCTAAGAAGATTCTTGATATGAAAATTCTCAGAGATAGAAAAGCTGGCAAGTTGTATTTGACACAACAAAAATACATTCGAAAGATTTTAGAATGTTTTGGAATGTTAAATGATAAGCCCGTGAGTATTCCATTAGCTATCAATTTTAAAATTCTTACAGCTATGTCACTACAGTCAAATGAAGAAAAAGAGTACATGTCAAATGTACCATACTCCAGTGCAATTAGAAGTCTCATGTATGTTATGGTTTGTACTCGTCAAGATATATCCTATGTAGTCAGTGTGGTTAGTAGATACATATCATGTCTTGGAAAAAAATATTGGCAAGCAATGAAATGGATACTTAAGTACCTTCGAGGTACTTCATATGTATGTTTAGAACTTGGCAGAACTAATGATGCATTGATAGGATTTGTTGATTCAGATTTTGCAGGTGATCTTGACAAAGGAAGATCACTTTCAGCTTATGTATTCTCCATTAATGGTTGTACTATTAGTTGGAAAGCTACCTTACAGTGTATAGTAGCATTATCTACTATAGAAGCAGAGTTCATGACATTATCTAAAAGTATTAAAGAAGCTATATGGTTGAGAGGTTTGGTAGATAAACTTATTTTAAATCAGAAAAAAGTGATTGTTTATTGTAATAGTCAAAGTGCTATTTATCTCACTAAAAATTAGATGTATTATGAAAGAACAAAGCGTATTGATGTTAGATATTACTTTGTTCGTGATGTGGTTGAATGAAGTTATATCCAAGTGAAGAAAATTGCTACTGCGGATAATTCACCTGATATGCTAACTAAGTCTCTTCCAGTTACCAAGTTTAGGCATTACTTAAGCTTGGTTGGAACTTTTAAACATTGAGCAGTATTTTTGTGGAGAATGTGGAGAGTTAATTATTTTGGTTTGAGGTTTAAGCAGAAATCTAAGTTAAGGTAGAGAATTGTTGAGATATGACTTAGATTTCTTTTAATTTCAAAGCTTCTTATTTATCATGATATGATTATCCATCATGATAAGGATATCTAGGATATATCACACTTGATTTATATCACTATCTCTAAAGCATTATAAATAGAGAGAAAGCTTTGTGTATTAGAATGCATTAGTGTGGTTTTCTCTTCTCTTTTCTTATATTCTCAGTTATAAAGAAATAATTTTGAAAGAGTTTTGTTGTAAGTGTATTGGGTTTCGGGGTTATTTAGAGGGTTTTCTCTACGTTGTATCCTCATTCAATAGTAAATTTTTCCTCCTTCGCCCATGGTTTTTTCCCTTCTTATCGAAAGGTTTTTTCAAATAAAAATTATGTATTTCGCATATTTTAGTTATTTATTTTATTTTCTGTTTCTACGTTATTTTGTGTTGCTTTTTGTAGGTTAATTCCTAACAGAATTCATTAGCGCTTGCATCTTTCAAATTTTTGATATTTCATTTCATGAAGTAAATTTCTTGCAGATTCAATACATAAAAACATTATATAATAAAATAATCTATTTTGTTCAGTGCTATATTCATGTAGATATCAATATATTACAATTTTAGAAATGAGTAGAAGTATTATGAAACATCATTTTTCTTGCCTATTTTGTTGACACCTTTGTTTCCATAAACAAGTTGCAATAGTAGAATGGGGTTCTCCTTTAAAAGTTTGTTTTAATATTTTTCCCCACCTATCCCAGGTTAGCTTTGTCGTATAATAGCCTAATTTGTTACAAATTCAAGGTTGAACCAGCCAATGATGCAAATGGCAAATTGACATAATTTCTCCATTTAAAGCTAACAAGATTTAGAGGCCAATTACAATAATATGCTTCTGGGTTGTGCTCGTCATGAATCCATTGACTAATGAATTAAATATTTATTTAAGAAGACCACCTGCCTGTTAAAAAGCAAAGAAAAAAAAAAAATCTCTATTTCCATTGAAATACCCACATGCATTCCCCTTTGTACACTTGACAGTAGGCTGTTCCCAAATAAAGCAAAATAACCAAACATTGATAAAAGAAAACCTGTTTTTCTGTTTCCCTTGGACTACATCTACCTACCAGTGAGAAGGTGAAAGAAGCCCAACTGAACTGACTGAAAACCTGTTTTTCTGTTTTCCTTGGACACCCATCTACCTACCAGTGAGAAGGTGAAAGAAGCCGCACTTGTCATGCCTGAAGACCAGTATTTCGATTCAAATTCCAACGCACATGCATTGGCCTTTGTACACTTTACAACATGCTACTCCCTAACAAAAGCAAAATAACCAAACAACGATAAAAGAAAACCCGTTTTTTTTCTTTTTCTTTTTTCTTTGCACTCCATCTGCCTACCAATAAGAATGTACAAGTGGGCCGTGATAAACTGGGCCACTTAAGGCGTAGCCAAATTGCTACAAAATTACCCTACTGGAGGAGTTGGGCATCTTATTCAAATGTCTCAAGATCTTCTCAGCCATTTGCCTTGTGCTACTGTCCCCATGATGGAAAGCACTGACCAGAGTAGATGGCAACAACCTGTCTTCTGATATGTCACTGGCAGACCTATCACCACCCTTCATCAAGAATCTCTCAATGACCCAAAATGACTTCTGCCACACACCCTCCTCCCTGTGCTCTCTTAGTACATTCAACACATGTTGCACCATGTTCACCTCACTCAGTACACTTACACTTTTATCTACATCCACCTTATCATCTAACAACGTGCAAATGGCTGACAATGCTGCCTCCACAACTCCAACATTCTCATGATCCAAGCATGCCAAAAGCTTGTCGACAGCCTTCGTTTCCACCAAGCAGAAGGTGGTCTGAGCTGCGCATGCCCCCCTATGAACTGGGCACAAGTGCAATTTCCAATCTGGGTGTGGCCCGCCTATGCTAAAACACCTTGGCAACCACCTCCGTAACTTGCGTTTTTTCTCTTGGAGTGGCTTAGACAGGTGGATGGACTCTGATGAAAGATTTTCCAGCCCAATCGCTGACAACCTTTGCACCTCATCATTTTCTGTACTACTCAACAGGCCAGTGAAAACAGATGCTAGATTCATGTCTCTAGCTAGAAAGAGGATGTTAGGGTCATACAAGGTTGTTGTGAATCTCACTAAAATACCCACAAGGCCCTCTAGGTAGGAGCTTGCAAACCTGCCTGCCCTAGCTGCACCCCTTTGGATTTGCTCAACCCTTTGTAGGGTGGTTGGCACCGTGTCTTTGTGGAGTAGTGCTAGATTAAGGGTCAGATTCTGGTGTGGCAGCTTGGCTAGTAAGGCCGCCCACACCGCATGTTTTTCCGTTATCCGATTTGCTTCTGGCTTCTTGATCAGGCTCTCTGGTTGGTCTCTGGTCTTGCACAGCCGCTCTGCTATCGTGTGACCCATTTGAGCTGAGAGGCTGATAAGTAATCTTGCTGATGCAATGCTCACTTCTTCTTTTGGGGAGTTAAGGAATTCAACCAATGTGTAGCTTGATTCAGTTTCCTTGATCGCAGACACCACACTAGCCATCGATTTTGGCTGCTGCATTAAGCAGAGGAGGATCTTGATGAGGTTGATGTTTACAAGGGTAGTTTCCGAGCTTTTAATCATTTGCGCTATGTTATATATGATGTAATCCGACGCCATTGTGTGTTTGTTTGTGTTTACTTGAAGATTTGCAGGATCAATCCCTGACTCAAGTATGTTAGCTAGGATTGCTGCCGACTCTTCCCTGGAGTCCACAGGCTCATCATAGATTCTTCGCCCAAACATCTCTTCAGTCATGATAGGCACAATGCCAGCTTCAACAAGCGTTCTGCTGTTTGGTTGGTGAGATGAGAGCTGCACCAGTGCTTTGAATGCTGCTTTCCTTGTCAGCGTATTTCCGTTGTGCACCATCCGTATCAGGGCTGTGGATGCTCGTTCCGCTACATATGTTTTGTCATTGTGGCTGAGAACAATCTCTCCAAGATAGCCTCCCATTTCCATCTGCACTCCTTCAGAACCTGCTTCCAGTTTTGCGAGGAGGTTATAATTAAAACATATTTGGACACCTTTGTATCAAGAAGATTCGAAATTGTGAATTATCATACCTTCAATTAGATGTCTAAGCAGAGGTTCCATGAATCCATTTTCTGCCATTTGCTTGATGTTTTTGTGACACTTCTCTAAGTTCTTCAGCATTTCTTCTGCTTTCTCTGCAGCAAAAGCATCAACAGACTTGTTGTATTTCATTGTAATCAGGATCAGAATAGTCCCAGCAATTGACCCAATTATCTGACACAAAGATTCTGAATTTGAGAGCTCGAGCAGCAACAACAATGCAGGATGTCGTTCAAGAGGATCATCACTTGAGAGCATCTTGATCATAGTCTTGATGGCCTTTGTTTTACCCACCATTTCCTGCAAGAAGTACAACAATTAAAATGAGGAATTTCACAATCTTGATCAAAATTTCTACGCAACTATACTGATGGTAAAATATTGACTTCCTCAGAGAAGATTGAGCTGAATTTTAACCTTGCTCTCTTCATCATCCTTTGCAAGCAATCTCAATGTCTCCAATGCCTCTGTCCTCACTCCCCCTTCTCCATGTTCTAGAAACTGAACAAGCAACGGAATCATCCCAGCATCACGTATTTGCATCTTATTATATCTCCTCTTCTGGCACAGATGCTGCAAGTCCTTCATTGCCTCAATAACCATAGTCTCAGAGCCGGCCACAGACAGAGCAGCACGAGCCACCTTGATCCGTGTTGCCTCGTTTCTTTCCTTCCACTGCTGGATTGTTGTCTTCAATGCAAAGTTGGTGTTTAGTACTGCATTTTCAAGCTCCAGCCCTGTTGTTGGACAAACGATTTTGTCTGAATTGTCTTCTAGTTTCTCGAACCACTCTGCTATTGCGCGCCTCTCATAAGTCACACCGCTTCCAATTGTGACCGGATCATTCATAATCCTTTTTGTCAATGGACAGAAGAATGTCTCATACAATGGCTCCATGTACTCAGCTACCTGAGGTAATGTCTTAAACAATTGGCTGCCACTGCTACCACAAATGTCTGAGCCCCTATAGGTCATTCCTCTAAGGAAATCGATCAATCTAGGCATCTCGCTGCTCTGTTCGCCGGATTCAGGCACCTGAGAATTCTCTACCGAAGTTTCCACCAGCATCGAATTTTGACCAATAAACAACTCTTCTAAGTTTACTGAGTATAAATCCTGCTCAGTGGGATCCTCAAGTTGAGAAATCTTAGCTAGAGGAGCACCCGCTTGGAGACTAGCACCCTGCATTTCCCGGGAGAGAGAGCGGACTGCAATTTCAGCATATTCATGATTTGCAAATGCCGAAGATGGTATCAAGCCAAGGCCTCGACCGATGTTCTTGATAACTCTTTCTAACTGTTCAATGATGATTTTAAGCTCTGGGTCACTGATCATTTTTGCTCCAGTGCTGCATTTTGAAATGAGATCTTTGGCAATGTCGACCTGTTTGGAAATGAACTGCAGTACCTCTGCTGCATTGGCTGGAGCGTTCTCAGATATCCGTAATTCCTTTATGACTGGAGATGTGCGGTCCAGATAGCTTCCTGCTTCCATGAAGTTTTCCTGTTCGATGTCCACACTTTCAACCAATGTCACAACTTCAGAGATAGAATTCAGCAGGGCCTGAGATAGAACGATAATGAGGTTGGTGTCTTTGGGTTGCTGATAAAACTCAACATGAGACCAAGATAGGTTATTTCAGCTATAACACCAGTGAATAGTGGTCAAACAGAGATTTCTTTTAATAACTATAAAGATAGTTTCACACACACACCAAATAAATAAATAATAATAATCTATTCTGATGAATTCATCCATTATTCAAAAGTGTTTAGAATTTGATGGATGGATTGAATTTCACAACTCTCTCCTATATTTAAGACTGCCTTGTAATGGGCTTAAGAAAGTTTGGAGTCTTTGGATTAATCAGGGCTAGGAACTATAATGGTGAAGAGTATTCTCAGTTGAGCAAGCTGAGTTTTGGGGTGACTAAAACCTTGTTTAGAATCTCTAAGGATATTTACCAACTCCAAGGCTCAATAGAAGTACCTAAACACCTCAATGGCTGCCCAGACTTTCTTAATGGGGAATAATTGGCAGGAAAGAAAAAAGATTAGCAAACTTTCTCGGATTTTCATATTTCACAAGCAATCTGATGCGCACCTGATTCTTAGATTGGCTCTAGCAGATATCACTAAGCTGTTGATTTCGCCCAGCTAGATTGCTACAAGCAGACATCAGAAGGCTGTGGATTTCAACTATCTAAAGAAACAGGCTAGAGTTTGTTCTATTGTGAATATAATCTACACTTTATCACAAATAATGAAATGATGTTAGATTAATTTGCTAAAATCTGCACAAATTGTGAAGTCTTCAGCACTTACCGACATCTGGTCGAAACCGCCACCCGATAGAGTTGCTGTTTGGGTGATCTGATTAGGCTGTGAGCCCAGAATGGTGTTTTTCTCAAATAAATGAGGAAGATATCGTTGGCGAGGAGCGCTTGTTCTTTGAACCAGTCAGAAACAGATGAATAGCTGGAGGAGGAGGATGTTCCATGCAAACTCATGCAACTATCGTACAAGTAACATATGCATGTGACTCAATCCAAACCGTCCATATAACAGATGCCCAATGATCAAGAAATGCGCCATTGAACGAATCTGGATTATTTGAATGATATTAGTAGATGATCTAAAAGTCTACTGCCCAATTTCTGTGACCAACAACGTCTCACTGTAACTACTTTTGGATGCAATCTAATGCTGTTTAACACCATCCATTCTCTGCAATTTTGAATTATGCTACATTCGAAATCGATATCTATGATTGACAGTGTTAGAAGGCATGTTTAGGGCTTCCATGCTCCTCTGACATACCCAACAAGCTCGTTTTCTTTTGATTTTCCCATCAATTGCTGAAGTGGTTGATACTTCTAATATAATTAATTTGGAAAGATACAGGTTTGAAAACAAAGTGTGGAAATAGATGGAGGCAGTTGACCGACGGCTTTAGCTTCTTTAACTAGATGCCTGACAGGAAGCTTTCCTCTACCTGTATACCGCGTGGGTCCTGCTGTTCTTGGACGGCTTCCTCAACGGCTCTCACTTTACTCGTAGATCATTGTGCTTCCATGGAGGACATCCCCATTGGATGATATGGTTATCACTTTTACTCTAGCTAGCTTTTACTTTTATAAATTGGACCTACTAAAATTCTAATAAAACATCGCATATACTTTTGTAAATGGTGTCTTTCCCTACTTCCAATATTCCCCAAGTAGGTTTCATTTTGTAGGTTGGACCCACCAAAATTCTAATGGACCATCACTTCTTCATAAATGAGGTCATTAATGACTTTTATTCTGACTAGCTTTTACTTCAACAGCATTAAATTACCCTTACAGTAAAACTTGCATTTTGCTCCAAATAATCCTTTTTATATTTAAATATAGGATCAGAGTTTGCTTTAATACTAAATATTAAAGATCTTGTTGTAATACTAGATTGAATTTTTATATCTTGTTTCATATGAGAACAGAGTAATTCATGTCCCATATTAATGCATTGACTCAATGCATGTACACCTGTTGCATGTGCATCCACTGCTACCTTTGTTTTCTTGCCGTCTGCTTACCAAGCCCAACTAGGCACGTGATGGTGTGATGTGACGCAATCCACCAAAATCTAATTTCAATTTTGTTTCTTGTCTTGGAGGAGTTCATCAGCTGCTGAGATTAAAATATAGGTGGCTGGTGAAGATTTGATGCGTGACTCAAAAATAAAGGAATTCCCACGGGAGATGGGGCCTAATGCTCGACTTTTGGGCTAGCATGGCCAATGAAATCCGCATTGGAGACAGCACATCTGGAGAGGTGGTTTCACCTTCAAACGGCAGACTCACCTCCAATGGTGTGGTTTGGACCCATACATGCTGACTAGGCAATGATAAGGGGGTAGATCAGCTCTGACTGGGTCAATCTGATGTCAAACCAACCCTAAAATTGTTTCTTAAAACTTCAGTCCAATTCAAAACTTAGTTCTATTTCAAAATTCTAATCTAACTCGGGTTGGAGGATCATTTGTAAATTAATTTCATCAATTTATAAGTATAAGTTCCAATCATGATTAAAATGAGGTTGTCATCAGGATCGATGTGCCGATCTATGCATGAATTAGTGTACTATTTGTGATAGAAAGTAATTTAATCATCACTTTTTCATTTCATTCATAAATTTATGACTGATTCTTTAAGACTTTTGGTGCGTCAATTTTGAAAGTTAATGACCAAGACTCAAAAATTTTCACTATAAATATTGAAATATATATATATATATAATATTTATATAATATTATGTTAAATACTGCACAAATTGAATTAAAATCTATGTTAGGTTACCTGACACTTAACCCGACTCAACTCTATATTGAAATCAAGTTGCTTAAACCAAACGTTTTTACACCTAAATTTAAAAAATTCCAACCTAAATAAACCTGAACCAAATCTGGTTGGATTAGTCAAGTTGCCCCAACCCAATTTCCACCCTACATGGCAATGAATCTGCTAGGCTTGCAATGGTGAAATTGGTCATTTCTATGATACTTGAATTATTTGGATGCACTTGGTGAACGAGACCTTCACGCCTGCTTTGACGCCTTCAAAATTACTAGAATTTGTAGCTGACCGTCACCATCTTAGGTTTTCAATGTCTATTTTTCTTGAAGGAAGATGTGATTTTGTTTGTAAAAGCACTTTAAAATGCAAAATCGTTGAGTACTAAATTGACTGAAACATTAACTAGATGACGTTTACCTGATCCAATAACAACAGCATTTACCAGACATTATTAGAAATTAAAACTAATATTTCTAAAGAAAAAGTCGTTTTTCCGCACCCAATTGATATATGACATAAAAGAATACAAACAAGATAACGATCATGGGTCAAAGAGAAATGCTCAGAAGATTTGTGTGCTTGCATGGGACCACCAATATGGATGCCCATTCCCTGCAACCCTACCCTTGGAGAATGTGAGATCCACCTTTCATTTAAAATCCAAAAAAGACCTTTAGATGGATCATATAATATTCTCAACTTTAGTCAATCAATATGAAGTATTATCTGGCTTGAGCTCGCCAAATCTTACATACCCTACATAGTTTTACCCTTTTAGGTCAAATCTCTAGCCTAAAAAGCACTTTGCATACTTAAACTTCTGATTTTAAATCATATTAGTTTCAAAACTAATTCTTTTACTAATTTAGTTATAGCTTTGTTAAAAAAGGAGTTGATTTTGAAACTAATATGACTTCAGATTAAGAGTTTGAATGTAAACTGTCATTGTAAACCCCTTTTAAGATAAAGATTTAGCTTAAGAGGGCAAAATCATTTAGGATCTGGTGGGCCTAAGGCAGATGAATAATTTACAATATGTTACATATGTGATATGTCATCTAACTTATTAAATATATTGATTGGATAAATTTTAAAAAAAAATCTTCACAACATATATTGAAGCGGTTCGCATTATGATTTCCGTAATAAAATATTTAATTTGTACAGTTTTTATTTAGTGTGATTCAACGGAAAGCCTGATTTGGATGACATTTGGTATTAAAAATAAAAATACATTGAAAATATTTTTTCTTTTTTTATTATAGAATGAACCCATCAATTTCGTTCTTTCTTGATTTATAGATAAGCTGATTTCCGAGCCGACCTCATGGGTGGTCCCGAATCAATGTGCAACCAGAGCCTGGATTTGGAAATGGGCACATAGCTTGAAGCTTGGATTGAAAATCTATGAAAAGTGTCCAACTTTCCCTTATCCGAAGCCTTGGCTTGCCGGTATAGCTTTCTGAAGTCGAAAAGCTGATCGTGACTACTTCTTAATTTTTTTTTCTAGAGATCTCCTTTTGTAAAGCACCAAAAGAACTTCTTAAAAGCTATTTAGGTATTTTTACTTTTAAGTTACTTTTACCATAAAAAAAATACTATATATCACAGTATAATTTGCTATATAGCTTTCTTCTTTATGGCTGCTAGCTTTCCAAATATTGCTTTCAGTGAATTTGCTAGCTGAAATCCTTTCTAAAGACTTGTAGGAAACAGAACCTTAATCTTCCTTAGTTGCTGGTAAGTTCAGACTTCAGATTGCTGCTCAAACATGCCATTATGAGCTAGCTAATGAGCTCACTTTGCTTACAACTGCTTAATTGCATATTAGCACGAAAACGATGACCCTTTTACACGCAATTTGAATTGACCCGTGTTGGGATCCTCTTTAGGTCTAGGTTTTTTAATTGCAAATTACAAATAGTACAAGTGATCTAATAAGCCTAACCTAGGAACTTGAACTTGGATTTTGGTCAACCAATTGCTCATGTGACCCGATCCTTGCATTCAAATCCACACTCGGGTTGTGTGCCATCAACAATTTCAGTGGGGAACAACAAATTGGAGCTGGTTTTAAGCTATTTAGTCATTTTCTAGCTGGCATAGATGGATTCATGTCATGGAGTTTTATGGCTGGTAATACATTGCGATGCGACAAGTTAGTTAGATCAGTGGAATAGGGTATGGAAAATCTCTTTTAACCTCTCCTCTCGACTCTCTTTCCTCAGTCTCCCTCATCTGCCAAAGGTATCATTCAGATCTGGCAGCTTGGGTCTCTCTCATCTGCCAAAGGTATCATTGAGATCTGGCAGCTTGGGTCTCTCTCATCTGCCAAAGGTATCATTGAGATCTGGCAGCTTGGGGTCTCTCTCACTGTGACTTTTTAGCGCTTGGCATTTACATCACAGCCATCAGCGTCGACCAGAGTAAAATAATCCCAATGTCGAAATCCGGCATGTCAGATACCTAGTCATCCCACGTTGGACTCATTCTTACGCGTGCCACAATCAGGACCACGTCTTAGAAAATTGGAATATTTAATTACCGGAATCGATTTCGTGTCTTTTAATTCATATAACATTTCTCTATTATAATAATCATATATTTTTATCATTATTTATATTTTTAAAAGCCTCATGGTTTCTATGGATTTATTTTTCATAAAACTATAGAAAATTCAATCTTTTAAGGATTAATTTAACATATATTTTCCATGATAGTCCAACCTTTTTCAGTATTATCTATATTATCAATCATAATTTTCTATTTATTTTAATCTTAGACATTATTTTTTATATGGGTGACATTATCTTGTTCACTTTAAATCTATTAAGCGTATAAAGCTCCATGTTTTAAATTTTAAATTTTGTCTTGTCTTTTCATCTATTTCTCCAATTCTTCGGCGGCCAACTCTAATCAAAACAGGTGGCCTAACCACGACTGAGGATTTAATTATCCTGACTCCTTAGAGCCGTGTGAAAGATGTTTTCTATTCAGGAATGGATACACGTGGCACAACTTGGCCACACTCTCCACAATATAAAATATTTTTAAGGATTATTTAAATAAATAATTAATGTGCTTATGTTACTAATGGCATCATGAGACAGGTGGGTCGGTGGCTGTTTCGTGGCATGTTATTATTAAATCAAAGATGTTTTCGTTCCATATTCGACTCCACGTGGAATTCACATTCTTCCGTCAGCCAAAGGAGATTCCATTATTGTCAGGGTTAGCATTATTTCAAGTTCGCCACCATCTGTGCCGGCTTGCGTTGGGTGATCCAAACCATCCAAATTGTAGGATACTTCATGGATGGAAAGCGTGCGTGAAATACTCAATCGAGGGGTCCATGGCTGGTGTATTAAAGAATTCCCACACAATCATAAGATTCACAGCTGTGGTCGACTAATGCGGAGTGTGTGGGCCAAGTGTGGCTATTCTGCTGTCCGTGACGTGGTCCAGTTGTACTCGAGTCCGGTGCATGATTTGGATGCAAGCGCACGTCATCCATGGAATCTCTGTGGGTGGTCTGTTAGATGTTTTGCATGGAATGCCGCATCAACGATGGAAATTTTAATGGGACAAGTGTTGATGAGCTGGGACATTTGGAGTAGCTAATGGCCTTTGAAGGAAACCAAAGAGGCATCCCGCTAGTTGATGGTTGCGGCCAAGGGCCATGTGTCCATGACTTGATCTTGCTGTCAGCTTTGTGAATAATTAAGCATATATCAATGATACAACAAATTATTATCACTTTTGTTGAAAATAGGCTTTTTTGGTGGGACCAAAACGCACGTTCACGGGCAAGAGAAAGTATTTTATTGTTTATATTTTGGCCGAATATTTAAAAGTATTATACGCTGCCATAAAAGTTAAAATTTGACATTTTAAGAGAAGCATAAATTTTCCACTTTTCTGTAGGCTTACTGTGTTGACATTTTAAGAGAAGCATAAATTTTTTACTTTTCCAATGGCTTACTACGTTAATTGATTTGTTGATAATATTATCCTTTACCTCTCATCTAAAAAGATAAGGTCATAAGCATAGGATTAAAATGATATTCACATGTCTAGATACCATTCAAGTATTGTTTCAATTCATTCCTAATTAGTAAGCTTTTCTACTTAGTTATATTGATATTATTTTTTTAGACTAAATTTTATTTTTCATATTTTTTTTTATTTTGATAGATGGTTCGATATGCAAAGTCCAATTATGATAAGGAGTATATTCTTATTTTATTCTCTCAAATAAAGTGATTAATGTAGCCTTTATAAGTGTAAAATTATTTATTTATTTATTTATTCAAAATATATAATTAATTATATAATATAGAAATAGTTTGAAAAATTATAGCACAACTTATATGCATTTACTTTTTTATAGTAAACAATTATTCACGTCAAAATTAAAGTGGGTCACATTAAATAAAATGTAGAAAATTACAATACATCACACTTTATGAGTATAATACTTTTTTCATTCATTTTTTTACCAAAAAATTTATATAGTTAACAATTTAATTATATAAATAACAAAATAAAAGTCATTAAAATATTACATATGACTATTCTTTTTATGTTTATCTTATTTGATTTGATTAGTTTTTGTTATTAAAAATAAATTATATTGAGCGTATTTTATAGCATGGTGCTAGTTAAGATAAAATGAAACTCGCCGACATCACGTGATTTTGGATTTGGCCAATCCCCACTATAGGTTTTAAATAGCTAAAGGATAATAATGACCTATTAAGAACCAATCAAAGTCCATTCCTGCTTGGACATTTTTACACAATCATCAGGCATAGTTGGGAAGAAAAATAAAATACCAATGCATCTTATTGTGCGCTAAATTCTTATATGATGCGTCTCATCATATAAGAATTTTTCTTTGATATGTAAAATAAAAATTATTTATAAAAATATTAATCATATACTAAATCAAAATTTATAAAAATAGTGCTAAGATTTATATGCAAGCACTTTAAAATAATTATTAAAGAAATAATATTTTATATTTTTTTAAAATTACTTTTGACGATTTAGTTATTTATATAATTCTTTTGAAGATAACTAGTGATAAAGTTAAAGTATAATTCTTTTATTTTTTTAATCATTTGTATAATACTAGTACTTTCATCGTATTATAGCCAAACAAATATATAATATCAAAAGTAGTTTTAAAAAAATATCTTACTTAAAGTACTTTTTACTAAAGTTCTATTGAAATAACACTTTTTCAAAAGTGCTTAAATCCCACAGCGGGACCAAACGGAATGAAAATGTTAGGCTCTCTGGCAAAGCTTAACCCAATAG
Source organism: Pouteria campechiana (assembly GCA_036873735.1). Classification (NCBI taxonomy): domain Eukaryota; kingdom Viridiplantae; phylum Streptophyta; class Magnoliopsida; order Ericales; family Sapotaceae; genus Pouteria; species Pouteria campechiana. The sequence continues at coordinate 20,152 of JAYJMB010052708.1, forward strand.
AAGAGGAATGTAGATATTCATTATTTGTCGACAGCTACAATAGAAGGTATTGTGTGCATTTTTTGTATGAGGACAAGCATATTCATACAAATAGAAATAAATTGGTTCAATTCAAATTGTTTCTTTAGCCTAATTATTGATTAAAAGATTTTAGCTTGCACGAATCTCCACTGGTTTGATACCAATAATTGAAGTCATTTCAATATGTTAAGGATACATATGTATCCATTTCAAAATTAGTTGATGGTACATTTGCGATGTACCTATATTACATGTCATATCCAGCAGATAAAGACACACGCTCATTAAGCCAAAAGATACACTCTCTAAAGTGGTCAAATTATGGTTCTTCCTACGTAACTAAGGGATGCACCTTTTAAGGTTGTCTTATCTAGCTCACAGAGCCGAAAGATGTGCTCTCTAAAGTGGTCAAATTGATGTTTCTCCCACGAAGCTAAGGGACACACCTTTTAAGGTCATCCTTCCGACTCATGGAGCCAAATGACGAGCTCTCTAAAGTAGTCAAATTGTGTTCCTCCTATGGAGCTAAGGGACGCACCTTTTAAGGTCGTCCTATCTGACTCACAGAGCTAAAGGATGTGCTCTCTAAGGCAGTCAAATTGTGGTTCCGCCTATATAACTAAGGGACGCACCTTTTAAGGTTGTCCTATCCGACTCACAGAGCTAAAGGATGTGCTCTCTAAGGCAGTCAAATTGTAGTTCCGCCTATATAACTAAGGGACACACCTTTGAAGGTCACCCTATCCGGCTCATAGAGCCAAAGGATGCGCTCTTTAAAGCTGTCACTTTGCGATTTCACAAAATCGAAGGATGTACTATTATTCAATATCATCCTATTGGGCACCCAGAGCCAAAGGATGATTAATTCAAAAACATCAAGCTCCAATACCATGGAGACAAAGGGCATATTCAGCCAAGTCCCCAAGTTTTTCAATTTTATGGAATCAAAGCAAGCATTCAGTACACTATATAAGTGCCAAATCTTGGGAACAAAAAGTGGAAAGAGTAATAACATTATCTCAATTGCATGTCTCAATACCTTTTTCAATTATGCTGTTCATTTATAAGAAATTTTGTTAAGTACAAGATAACAGAGAGGACAAAAAGAAAAAAATTATTTAAAAATATTTTTGAATTACAAATCTTCCCCATCCATATATACATCATTTATATCTATCCCAGGGAATTTTTGAGATATCTTCTTCTTACAGGATTTAAAAGCCCGCTCAAAGCAATCAGCGATTTTTTGAAGCGACATCTCTTAGCACTCAGGCTAAGGCTCCGCTTCCATTTCCTCCATATGCTATCGGCAGAACAGTGCAATATCAGAAGCATGCTGAGCTTTCAGTGAATTAATCTTCTGTTGAAAAGCTACCTCCCTTGTTCAGCTCTCAAGCGCACTGATTTTTTGTTATAATGTCAACTTCCTCGCAGCCACCTCAGCCTCTAAGAGAGTTAGCTTCTCCACTTTGAAGTTAGTAGATTCCACCACAACATCATTGTCCGCTTCCGCCTTCAAGAGAGCTTCCTCAACCTCCTTACACATCGTATCATGGCACTGCGCTCAGTGATGAGCTCATCCTCTCTAGCTTTTAGAGCGAAAGCAATCTTCTCAAGTTTTTGGAAGCTCTTCCGCTTGCCTTCTAATTCATCTCTCAAAATGACCAGCTCAGCCAAAGTGTGGTCATGCTCATTTCGAACTATCGAGGAAGGCAATCTCCTTCACTCCCACTCTAGCTTCTCCTCAGCCTTCTATAGATGATCGGATTCTATCCACAGATCGGACTCCATCTCTCAAAATTGTGACAACATTCTTGCTAGCTACTTCTGAGTGCTAGTTAGCTGTTGCATGTAGGGCCTCATCGTATCGACGAAATTTTGTCTAGTAATCAAACTTCGTATGATTTCCAATGTAGAATTCACCACCAGATCGTCCCATGGCATAACAAAGGCTTAGGAGTGGTCCGCAAGATAAGAAAGCCCAATGATAAAGACAATGACCTGATTTGGAAGCTTTAGGAGAGAGGTTATTAGGCCCTCTCCATGAAGAGCACTTGCAGGTGAAGAAGATTAGGAGAACTTGGATTGGTAGAAGCACTGGCAGGTGTGAATCTGGGAACCGAGGATGGTCCACTTGAACATGAATCCAGAACCCAAGGACATTGTGCGGAACAAGCTAAGTTAGGCGTGGAGTGCAGGCACTTCAAAGCTTAGGCTATCATATTAGAAGAAAAAGAGAACCCTAAAAAAGAGTTACTACCTCCTCATTAAAAGATAATTTTTTACAAAAAAATCAAAAAATGAAAAATACCAACTAGTAAAAGAGTTAGAGGGATGAGTGGCCGCAACAGCTGGTGAAAAAACTTTCACAACTACTCCATTCCTGAGGAACCTGGATCTGCCATTGGAGTCGCGCCTGGTACCTTCTTCAAGATAGAAGAAATAGGAGGAACTAGAGGCATAGGAAGGGGCGAAGACATAGTAGTGGAAGGAGAAAACGAAGAAGCAGAACCATTTTAAGAAGAGTAAAGAGAACAAGACTCAATCGCTAGTGTGGAACTAGAAGAATATGGAACTATAGCTAAGCACTGTACAAATACTAACAAAATAAAAAAAAGAATGTATAGAGGGGGGGAGGATACACTACTCCTCCAAGAAGATCACCTATATCCCAAGAGAGGACATGCTCCTCAAAAGTAGCCCTAGGTTGGGGGGAGGATCATGGATCCGCTTCAAAATGTTGATCAAACTCGATGGAAGAAGTGGTCGAGGAAGAAGAGAAGGCACTCTTCCTCAAAGAAATATTAACAGGACTAGTGTGAGGAGAATGAACATGCTCAATCAATTCCGATTGAGGATCCGAATCCACAGATCCCTCCCTAGGGGACCTGGGAGAAGTAGAGGAAGGTGGAACACTAGTCAAAGTAATGGCCTTCCGCTTCCGAACGATAGTCTTAATCCTATGTTACGCAGATGGAACCGCTTGTTCGAAAGTGGAAGGGAGAACAAGAGTGAAAACCTTTACCTAGCAGGGACTAGGATGACAAGTGGGAAAAGGATCAAACTCTTACTCTATCATGGAGCTCAAGTCCAGGAACAAAGAAGATAAGGAAGAAAGAGGATCAGGAGCAACAACCTACTGACCAGAGAAGCCGCATGGAAAATCAGCTTGGCAACAATGATCGGCAGAAGACAGCATTCACCAGTAGCCTACTATGGACATTAACCTATAGTAGAGGACGAATACGCTATATTATTCTAAGGGAGAAAGGAAGGTTGCAGACAATTTAGACAGGTAGTCCAAATCATCAAGAAAGGGAAAAATCTTAAGAATCTGATCCAAGCCTAATGACCCCAATGACTTTTTCAATCATCATCCATTCGCACAAATAACTTTCGCCAAGGGGCACAAGAGATAAGGTAAAAATAGTAGGATGAATGCGGAGCTTTGCTTAGCGTGAAAATGATGAAAAATATAGGAATGGTGAAGATAAAAATCTGCCAAAGATTGTCAACCCAGCAACAGAGAAATAAGATGCAACGCCAACTGTTAGGGACTAGTTTCCTTAAGAAATGTCATAGCTAGAGAAATGAAGTTGGTTTGGTCAAGATAAAAATCCATCCGAAGATATCATAAGGTGATAGGGATAAAATTCTCTCTACGATGCCATGGAGGGTAGAGAAGTCAGGGAATACCCAGCTCACACCCTTAGGCAAAGGGTGGAGCCAGAATGCCTCCATGACATTAGTAGATATATGTTTATAAGATTTTTTGATAGTCATGACAAAACAGAGAGCAAATAGATATTATGAATAGACAAAAGTAAGAGAGTTAAAGAAGAAGACCTAAGAGCAGGAAAGATGAAGAAGAGAAGCAAGAGCAGGAAATGATCACTTGCCCCCACAGCAACATGTTAAAGATGTCACCTAGTGAAACTGCCTAGGGTTTCACTCAAAATTGGAGAACTGTCTACATAGGGTTTAGTGAAAACTAGAAATCGACCATTCTTATGTATCATCACATTTAAACTCCATACACGAGGGCAAATATAAGTGTCGATCAGTTATATTAGTATAGAAAAAGCTATAGTGGAATGATCGATTTAAGAGTTTGAAAAAGTAAAAAGCCCGCACAAAATACTACATATCAAAAATAAATCCTCTTGGATCAATCAGAATGCTTCCAGACCCGTTAAGATGAAGCTCCCTCGCAAAATACTGGACGAGCTAGGCTACAATGGAAGCGGAAGCATCAAAGCTGTGCCTTTGCAATCAGCAGATCTATTATGAAAAACTTTGAAATGTCTTGGTGTATCCATTAACCTTTAGAAAGCGCAAAAGCAAGAAGGATAGAGCAAGAGCATGTACACTATATTTCTATGAGACAATCAGTAAATCCATCATGGGAAGATTCAAGATAGCAAAGCGTCCTAGCGGATCCATTGGCCTTTAAAGGCGAAAAAGGTGCATTAAGGTGAAAATGAGGTTTCTATAAAGAAAAGGGCACCCAGAGAACAAAAACCCTAGCACAATCAACAAATTTTATTAAAGAAAAATTTATTACATTAGTAGGAAAGCAACGGGAAAGAACAACAAGAAGAAAAATCCTATCTTCTCAGCCAGGGTGTCCACAACCACCTCCAATTCCTCTATCTACTGATGCTCGACAAACAGTTCTTCCTCCAAGAATTGAATACAATCCGAGGGTTGCATTTGACCGATGGCATGCTCAATTAGGCGTCGGTCAGTAGTTTAAAGCGAGAACTTGACGGACTTCAGTTTTGCTTCCAACCTCTTGATCTCTTCATAGAGAAAATGGATTCATTTAGCCGATTAGAAGTTAATTTCTAGTGCTTTTGAAGGACTCATGCTTAAACTAGCAGGGCTAATTTCCTCATAAAGGAACCGAAGTTGCTTGACAAATTGATTGTTGGTGCTTGAACCTCCAGGTTTCATAATTGAGTAGATATAGAGAGTACGACCAAGCAAAAAAGGAGACTCCATTTATAGAAGCCAGAGCGGAGAAGTCGAAGCATCCAAGAGCGTAATATGAAGCATTGCATGCTTCTAATTAATGCCCGCATCTATGAAGATTACTGAGGAGTTAATCTCATTCATTGCATCAAAAACGACATCTCAGAAGAATGAGGTAACAACCTAGAAAACAAAGTTTGGAATGCACTTTTATGTCTCTTTGAGGAGATACTAGTGTTAGGAAACTCTAACACGGATACCCGATTATCTAGCTGGCACTATGCCATGACAAATTCCCAAGCCTAATGGGATATCGCTCCTGGCTACTCTACAGTCCAGGAAATATAGGAATGCAAGATGTGTGCCCTCCTGTAGTACTCCCATAGGTATATAACTGTGTCCAAGTTGCGTACTAACTACATACACATCCCAGCTACTCACCTATGCTCAAGTATAAATAGATCGGGTATGTAGCCTTGAACATGTAAGCTCTTGTTTCTAGCCTATACCCTCTAAAAGTGTCTCATTTATTGATGTGAGTGTCAGAGTGTTTATTGTTGGGTCCTGTAGGCTAACTTAACCTAAGAGGGGAGGGGTAAAACGAGTTTATAAAAACTTCTTACTTAACCCCTACTAAATCATTTTTTTCTTTCCATTTTGTTGTGTAAATTATGAGGAGATAAATAATAAAATAATATAAAACAAGAAAATAAAACAATCACACACAAAAAGACACAAGCAACATGATTTTTTATAGTGGTTCGGGCAACCGTCCCTAATCCACTCTTCCAAGTCTCTATAGTGAAAATACAAACACTATATCTTACACTCTTCTAAATTCCAGCTCTAGAAGGTATAAACTAGTGTCTCTTGCACTTTTCTAGATTTCAGCTCTAAGAGGCATAAATTAGTGTCTTTTGCACTCTTCTAGATTCTAGCTCTAGGGGATAAAAACTAGTGCAACACGCACTCTTCTGGATCAACTCTAGGGGGCATAAACATAGTGAACCAAGTACTCTTCTTAATCAACTCTAGGTGGCATAAACTATATAACTCCTATCTATAAGACACTTCAATAGACAATCACAACTCTTCTTGAGCCTAGTCTCAACTACCAGCTCAAGGCAATCATAGGACTAAGAGTACAAAAATTAAATACACTTATACAAGTGTTTCACATAAAGCACAGGGGAAGAAAAATGAAACTTGAATACTTAAGTAAATGATCTTCCTGAATAGGAGTTTGCGGTCTTTAATGAATGATGTAGATTATTCAAGTACTAAAGCTTAAGTGAATAGAAGAAGATTAGGCTTTGTAAAGATGTAGTAATGAACTACTTTGTTATTTCTTGGTTATATTCTCTGTCCCAGCATTACTCTTTTTTATATTACCTTTGAATTTCAGTCATTATTGTAAAATGACCTCCATTAAATGTAGAAAACTATTTTAATTAACTCTCATTTGAAAAACATCATCTTCTATATAATTCTTATTAGCTAGAATGTCGGTAACACTGTTCTTACCAAAGAAAAGGATAGAATGAGGAGATGCTACAGCGAGCTAACTAAATCATCATTTTGGAATAAAGCTCATTAAATTCAGATGAAGTCAACTGATTCGAAAAGTTCATAATAGAGTTTAGGAAGATGTTTTATTCTGATCTTTATAAGTAAATTTAGAACTAACATTTTTTCCAACTCACTCTCATCCTCCCCCTTTTTTGTTAGAATAAAAAAGGTCTACCAAGTCATGATAACTTAAATGGGGCATGCCTCCCCTTTTTTGTATGGGCAAGCAACTTCTCCCCCAATCCTTTTTTTGCTCCAAACTCACCCCCTTTTTGTATTAAGGTTATGACTCACAAGTCTACATATTTCTCCCCTTGTATTGTTGGTTCCTATATCAATTTATATTCATGAACATGAAAAGAATTTACAACAATAGAGAGTATATATATGTCATAGGCAACATTCAAATATTAAATAATTCTTATTGAAGAACTCAATTTTGATGAGAAAATAAGCAACCAAGTGAAGTATTAGAAGAGTGAAATACTATTGATCTTCCCCTTTCTGACTTTCAAAAACATATGATTCACAAATAAATCTACCATTTAACAAACAATTAATCAGAATAGAGATGAGAGTTATCTGTTTTCCAATTTTGTCAATTACAGTGATGAATCTTATAGTATGGTAAAATTATTCATGAGCATAGTTCATTACAAAGGTTAGTTCATAAAGATTTAAAAGTAAACTCTAAACCTATATTCATCAAAATCAAATCAAGATACATCTCATTTCAAGAAATTTTCTCAAATTTACATCGAATTTCTTGAGAGGAATACATATAAAACATCACCACATCTTTCCAAGAATGAAAACATTATAGTTTTAATTACATAAGGTGACAAACATACATCATTCCAATCATTCAATAGTTATGATGTGATAATGCATGATCCTAATTATTATGTTTAATTTTCTTATTAGTTTATGGTTCCTAGATATTTTTAAGTTAAGCATCCACCGAATTTTTTTGATTCAATATGAGATTTCTATCATTTTGATTATTTGGTTATCTTTGTACAACCTAAGTTTCTTAAGATGGTGGTTTGATAAATATAACTATGAAAGCAATCTTCATCAAAATCTCTAAGAAAAGATGCTCAATGAAGGTTATTTGTTATTGCAATTGAATCCATAAGGAGAACCTTAACTCAAGATGCAATAATTGAAAATTTTATGCATAGATGGAGGCCTATTTACATGATAAGAGCATCATCTTTCAAAGATTTATATATTTTATCACTTAACCAAGATTTGCTATGTTGCCTTAATAAAAGCATACCACTTTTGCTCTTTACATAGCAATATTTCATATTATGTAAATATAACTTGCAACATTTCTCAAGCTTTCTCAAATTCTTTGAATTCACATACTTAAAAATCATCAACTTTTCAGAAATATCTTCAAAAATGTTAACTTCTTCTTACCTAAACTTTGGATCATCAAAAGTAATTAAATTCCAATGCTCGATCCAAAGGTGCTTCATGAAATACTTATTTAATTTATCTAAGATCAGATTTGTAAGAAACATTATTATTTCTACTTATAAGGCATCTCATTATAAAACTTGAATAGAGTAGGGCAATCTAAACTTGATGATCATCAATACAATAGATATCACTTTTCATGCTCACTCTGATACACTCATTCAGTTATCTTTAGAAATTCATATGCCTTTTGTATGTCCTTGAATGCTCATAAGTGCTTTTGCAAATCTATTTATACCATAATTTATACACCTCATCATTTGAATAAATCATCTAAGAATCATATATCAGTACTAAACATAGGATTTGATCGCTTGTTTGAGGGTCGCTGAGAACGCGCTCAAGAAATCAGATCAGGCATAGTGAATAATGAGGAAGAAATGAAATGCGAACGGAACGTCATGACCGGGACTGGTCGCCTTCGGAAAATACCAAAGGATAT
>JAYJMB010052719.1:0-28645 GCA_036873735.1 Pouteria campechiana
TGGGTATAAGAGGTAATCATGGATTGGTAAAAAAAAAAGGGGCAGTATGACGTATCGGTATTTGAGTCAGTATTGACTGATTAACTATGCATACGATACCATTATGAGTATGTGTATGAAATAATTAATAAGAGGTTCAGATTAAAATCTTAATGAACATGGTCACTGATTGACTATGACATCCTGCATATGGCATGGCTTGTTTTGCTTGTTTGCATCTTTGTTTATTACTCTATTTGCCGTTGTTTATTATATTATTTATAGTCATGTTTTTTACTTACCTGCTTACTGAGTTTGCCTAGACTCACCCTTTTTATTTAAATTTTAGCTGACAGGTCAGAGGACGGAGCCTAACAGGGTGTTGGGTCTCTCAACGGGGCTAAGCTGGGACACCAGTAGAGGCTTTACTCCTTTTCAGGATGTATGACGATGTATATGGTTGGATAAATTTTGAATGTATATGAGACATGTATCATCACTTAGTTTTACAGCATGTCATTTTATGGTGTGGGTGTATATAATTTGACAGCTAGGGTATAGTGTACCCCAATCAACCCGATCTTGGTCTGTGGGTGTTGTGGTGATGTGTGTTTTGGAGGCGGTAGTTATATAATTTGTGTAGCAAATGGTAGGGCCTGGAGGTGTTCATATTATATTTGGATATTTTTTATATAATTCTTATGGTTTAGTATGTTGTATACAAGATAATGGTGGTAAATCAGGGGAGGCTCTGTTGGAATTTCCTCTGAATTTACTACTAGTAACGCTCCAGGAAGGAGGGGCATTACAATAGTTGTGTACACTTCTTTGTTTCATTTGAATGATTGTCTAACTTATTTTCCTTTTAAGCAAGCATCATACAATTCATTTTGGTTAAATTTCAGTTCGGATAAGCCAATTACAAGATCTTTATTGTATAGTTTTTCAATCATGAACTTGTTGGCATGTCCCAGTATTCTATTCCATAATAGGGACTCTTTGTTATTCACAACAACAAATTTGACTTGGATATCACTTAAATCTACTAAATACACATTTTCACATCTTTTACCAAGTACTACAACTTAATTTGAACTATCTATTGCAAAATATATATGAGATTCAAACACAACCTTCTATTCATTATTACTGAATTTACTAACACATAACATATTGTGTTTTAATCATTCTACTATTAAACAATTGAAATAGTAATAGAGAGAGGTTGGCTAATCTTACCAATCCTAACCACTCTACTTTTCCATTATCTCCAAAGGTAACTATTCCTCCATTTTTAACTTTTAATTCAGTGAATAAGTCCTTTTCTTCTATCATGTATCTTGAGCAACTACTATTAATTTACCATTTGCTACTCCTTGTGGTTTTCAAGCACACCTATAATAATAAAATCAAGCTATAATTTTTGGTGCCTGTTTAGGAATGAGTCCAGGTGGATTAGTAGCAGAATATTTTCACATCCATTGCTTTTCAGATGCTACTAAGTTATTATCTATTGATATTGATGTATTTATTATATTAGCAACAACTTTTGGTTCCCAAATTTGATTCTGTTTATGTTTTAATCTTCTTCCAAGATTACTAATTTTCTTTCTATGATTTTCTCTACTTTTCTTTGTCTTTAGTTTAAATAATGTAGAAGTTAATATTTTTCTAAGAGCTTGATTTTCTACTTTTGTTTGCTCAAGTTCTATGTTAATGTTAGTTTTAAGTTGGTTATGTTTTAACTTAAAGCATTCATGGATTGTTTTTTCTAATTCTCTTTTTATTTCTTTGTGTTTAGCTTTTGAAGTTCTAAAATCTAAATATAACTCACCTAATAATTCTTCTAAATTAGAAGTTTCAGTTTTTGAGTTTATCTCATCTTTATGAATGGCCATGAAGTTTATTCTTGTATGATGCTCCTCCTAATTTCTTTCTTTGGAGTTGAGTGAGCTGAACTGATCTTCATTTTCTTCTTCTATTTCACTCGAACTTTCTTGCATCATATTTTTCAGCATTTCCCATGCAATCGTTACTTTCTTCTTCTATTTAAATTTCCTATTGTTAGGAGTATTCTTTTTATCAAAGTAGGAATTATACATTTTCTTCTTATCTCCTTACCTTTTGTCTGATTCTGGATAGTCAAATCTTATGTGTCTAGATTTGTTGGAGTTGTGACATATTAGAATCTCCTTCTTCTTTTCCTTGCTCTTATTATTGCTTTTGAAGTTATTTCCAAATTTCTTCTTTTTGATCATATTTCTAAATCTTTTGGATATCATTGCCATTTCCTTGTCATCTTCACCTACTGAGGCTTCCTCTTAAGATTCTTTATTTTTTGATTCATCTTGTAGAGCAATCTTCTTGCCTTTGAATTTATCTTGAACCTTTTCTTCATTAAGACTTCATGGGTCATAAGTGATCCCATGAGTTCTTCTACTTTCATTTTACTTAGATCCTTTGCTTCATGTATAATAGTTACTTTAGGAATCTAGAATCTAGTTAGGGATCTCAATATTTTCTTAACTAAGTTGGGTTTTTTGTGTTTTTCTCCCAAGCATTTTAGTCCATTAGTGATTTTCTGAAACCTTCCAAACATTTTAGAGATGGTTTCTGATTCTTTCATAGAGAAGACTTCATATTACTGCACTAGAATATTTATCTTAGTTTCTTTTACCTGATTTATACCTTCATATGTTACTTTCAGTTTATCCTAGATTTCCCTAGTTGAGTCACAAGCAAAAATCTTTTCAAACTCAGATAAAAATAGTGCACAATAGAGATAATTCTTTGCTTTAGCATCATGTTCTACTATTTGAATATCTTCTTGTGTATATTTATCTTCTGTGTTTGTGACATTCATTCCATTCTTAACGATGAGCCATCACTGGTAATCTATGGTAGTTAAGAAGTTTTGCAATTTCATCTTCCAATACCCATAATTGGTTACATCAAAAAGTGAAGGTCTGAAAGTGGATTGCCCTTTAGCAGATGTGTTGCGGAACATACTAGCCATTTGAATCTCATCACAAGTTAATATACTGGTATTTAAAAAATTAACTAGTGAAACCTGCTCTGATACCACTTGTTAGTCCCTAATTGAATTATAGATCAAGAAGGGGGGTGAATTGAGCTTTTAAAAGTTTTGGCCAATAAGTGAATATATCTGCTTAGAATAAAAGAGAGAATAACTTGCAGCACATACATAGTATTTTTATAGTGGTTTTGCCCTTTCTAGGTTCCTACTTCACTTCTCTAAGTCAGTCTCCATTATTGAACTAAGGTTCCACTATAATACTTGTTTACAAGCTCACCAACAACTTACTGGTTTTCCAAGTTCACCAAAAACTCTTACATGTTTGTTTTTGAGCTTACCAACCAACTTACTAGTTTTTCAAAGCTAACCAGAAACTTTTACAAACAGTTGGTTTCATAGAGCTTACCAACTAAGTCTTGGTTTTTCAAAATGGAATGTACAATAGTAATGCCTATTATTTAGGCTTACATGTACGAAAGCTAAAGCTTAATTAAAAGAATAAAGTAAGCAATGAGATTATATTCAAACTCCTTTTGAAGCTGATGTAGATCTGATGTTGAATCTGAACACTTTAGCAATGAAGTAGCAGCTAGAGTTGAATTAGTGAATGCCTTCTCTTAATCAACAAAAGTGATTTTGATTATAATCTAACTTCTGTGTTAAACATCATCTTAATCCTTTATATATATATATATAGGATTTGAAGATTTTAGCCGTTGCAATCTTTGGCAACATTTTCAAACTAGTTAGGTAGGTTTGGTAAAGACTTTTGTGCATTGATAGGGCTGAGTAGAGTGCTCAGAACTTATGTGCTTCAATTTATACCTTAACAAAATTTCTAAAATGGTTTTGTGGAACTTCTATGGTAAGTGAATTTTTAGCAGTATTCTCTTCAAAAGTTTTGTTTTTTGTCTTATTCTTCAATGGTCATCTTTGAGTCTTCTAAGGAGCTTCTGAGTATCTTCTAGTTTGTTTATGAAGCTTAGACTTTACTTTTGTATATCTTCATTTAATCATGCTGATTTAACTATCTCAAATAATACTTCTAACTTGATTCTATAGGGTTTCTGTACTGCTTCTATGTATTGTGACAGGTTCTGCATTACTTCTAAGTAAAATTGTTTTGCTTTTGTGTGATTGCAGTTTCTTCTGTCTTAGTTCTGTAATACCGAACATTTCTATCTTGCTTATGAGTAGTGCCATGGAGTTCTGCATTACTTCTGTACAGTGTGATGATGCTTTTGTATTACTTCTATGTATGCAGAGAAATGTTATGAATAACTGAAGTGTCTTCCCGATTGATTCTATGTGTTGTGATAGTAATTTTGTATTCCTTTTATGCACTTCTGTGTAGCTTTAAGTTTTTTTTGGTATGGCTTTGTATAACTGATTTTTTGTTTATGCTTCTTCTATATTTCTTTTGATGTTCAACATTGCTTTTGAAGAATTTTTGAGAAGCTTCTGGTCTAGTTTTGAGTTACGTCTTATTACTTCTGAGTAATTCTGCATAACTTTTGATTAATTTCTGATTTCTTTTTAACTTATAACTTTTTCATGCCAAGTTTCAAAGTAAGTTCTAAATAGCTTTTTAGTGACTTTTGGACATCGTATTATTTGAGCATTCCTTTATTACTTTCCCTATTCTATTTTGATATTAATACTCAACACTTAGAAAGTAATTTGTTAGTACCTTAATTCTTTACATATTTTCTTGTTCATCATTAAAACTAAGTTGTTTAAAATCATTCGTCATCAAAATCAAGCTTATTAAAGGAGTTAAACTTAATAGTATTGATCTCCAACCAAGAGTAGAACCAATATCTAAAGCTCCATATTGAATGGCACCGATAGAGTTGGTAGAATTGAAAGTGCAATTGGAGAAGTTACTAGATAAATGATTTAATACATCCTAGTGTATCATCTTGGGTGCACCAGTATTGTTTGTAAAGAAGAAAGATGGGAACCCATGATTATGCACTGATTATAGAGAATTGAATAAGCCGACTATCAAAAATAAGTATCCATTACTTCGTCTCGATGACCCATTGGATCAGTTGCAAGGAACTACCATTTTCTCAAAGATTGACTTGCAATCAAGATACCATCTGATAAGAATTAAACCGATAGATGTACCTAAGACTACTTTTAGTACTCGATATGGGCATTACAAATTTTTAGTAATGCCATTGGGGTTAACAAATGCTACTATAGTTTTCATGGACTTAATGAATAGGGTATTTATACCCTACTTGGATATCCTTATAATTGTGTTTGTTGAAGATATTTTGATATAGTTTAAAAGTAAAGAGGAGCATGAATCTCTTTTAAGAATGACACTACAGTGGTTAAGAGAAGAGAAGTTATATGATAAGTTAAAGAAATATGATTTTTGGATGAACAGTGTCTCTTTCTAGGGGCATGTGGTCTCAGGCGATGGAATCTCAGTGGACATTCATAATATAGAGGCCATGGTAAATTGGTCTAGACCAACTACAATGACGAAAGTCAGGAGTTTTCTTAGCTTAGTTGGGTATTATAGAAGATTTGCTGAAGCATTCTCCATAATTTCTATGCCCTTTACTCAATTGACTCATAAAGGGATTTTGTTCGAATGGAGTGATTGGTGTGAAGAAGCATTCCAAGAGCTAAGAAGCGTCGATTCTTACTGTACCATCTAGAAGGGGTAGATTTGTGATCATCGGGATGCATCTGAGAAAGGATTGGGCTATGTACTGATGCAAAATTGAAATATGATTGCTTATGCATCCCGATAGTTGAGGCCTCACATGCGTAATTATCCAACCTATGATTTGGAATTAGCAGTAATGGTCTCTACTTTTAAAATATGGAGACATAATCTCTATGTGGAGAATTATGATGTGTATACTGATCATAGAAGCTTAAAATACATCTTTACCTAGAAAGACCTAAACATGAGCTAGAGACGGTGATTGGAATTATTGTAAGATTATGACTTAACTATTCATTATCATCTAGAGAAGGCTAATGTAGTATTTGACACTCTAAGATAAAGTATGGGAGTAGTGTGACATGTATGCTAACTCGAAGAAAGAGCTATCTGAAGAAATATGGGCAGCCTAAGAAGATAGTACAAAGGAAGAATTCCAAAAATTAAAGGATAAAGCCTAGAGGAAGGAACTTCTATTTTTGTTTGGGTATAGATGATATTTTGAGATACCGAAATCAGATAGTGCTTCCTAAGGGAATTATTGTAATATAGAAAGTATTAAAGGAAACACATTATTCACCTTATATCATTCATCCTGGTAGTACCAAGATGCATATGACTTGAAATTTTAGTATTCGTGGACTAGCATGAAAAGTGATATAGCCAAATATGAGGCTAAGTATCTGATATGTCAAAGAGTGAAAGCAAAGCACCAAAGACATGATGGTTTATTATAGCCTATTTAAATTCCTGAATGGAAGTTGACAAATATTACTATGGATTTCATTACAGGTTTACCAAAGACAACAACGAGATGTGATAGTATTTTGGTGATTGTAGGTAGACCGATAAAGGTAGACCATTTTTTTCCCATTAAAACTACATTTACTGCTAAAAAGTATGCATAGATTTATCAAAAAGAAATTGTGAGATTACATGGTGTGCTCAAAGTCATTATTTTAGATTAGGGATCAATGTTTACTTCTAACGTTTTGAAAACATTAAATAAGGCAATGGGTACACATCTCAATTTCAGCAGTACTTATCACCCTTAGACTGATGGATAGATTAAAAGGGTGAATCAGTAGTTGGAAGACATGCTTAGGGCATGTGTTCTTGAGTAGGGTAAATCTTGGAGCCAGTATTTGAATCTGGTTGAGTTTGCTTATAATAACAATTATCATTTTAGTATCCAAATGACTCCTTTTGAAGCTTTTTATGGACATAAATGTAAATGCCCTTTATATTCGATAGAGGTTGGCGAACATGCCTTAGTGCGACCAGTAATGATTGTAGATATAATAGAGAAGGTGGCCCAAATAAAAGAAAAGATTCAAATTACATAATCATGCCAAAATAGTTATGCAGATATACGAAGGTGTGACTTGGAATTTCAAGTGGGGGACAAGGTTTTCTTAAAAGTGTCTCCGATGAAGGGTGTAGTATGATTTGGCACAAAATGGAAGTTAAGCCGAAGTTATATCGGTCCTTATGAAATTCTAGAAAGAATTAGCTAGATAGCTTATCTTATTGCATTTCCACCCTCATTGAGTGGGATCCAAGATGTATTTCATGTGTCATCATTAAGAAAATATTGTTAGTATCACTATATATGATTTTGATGATAACAAAACTTGTATTAAAATATAATATATGTGTGCTTAAATCATTAACAATCGTATCCATAACTTGATTAATAATAATGTGAAATGTAAGCATAATCGCGAATGTTTAATTATGCAAGCATATATCTTTTATTTAATGGTGCGCTTAACATGATTAGTTATTCATTAATGTGTTAATTTGTTGAATCATACTTAATTATGTATTCACTCAAGCTTTCACATTATGTACCTAAACAAATATATATATATATATATATATATTATCCTTGCTCTATAACATGTTAGAATCACATGAGGGTAAAATACATTTTGATAATGTATCTATAAGCTAACAACGTAACAAGTACAAAAAACTTCTAAGTTCAGGATCACAATTCTCTACAACCAACTACCGCAACTATCTGCTATGTTCTAAAGGGATAAAACTACTAAAGATCAACTGCCATAACTATTTGCAATGTTCTAAAGGGATTAAACTACTGAAGATCATGGAAGAAGAAGAAGAAGAAAGCAGAAGCTTTAAAGACAAGTAACAAGAAGGGTTGCATTGTCCAAGAGAAAACTTCCATGGATAAATGCAATGGAAGAAAATAAGGCTTCAAACATGAGCTACAATGAGCTTACCTTGTTTTTAAACCTTGAAAGAAAAACTCCCATAGACAAATGCAAGACATAAGCATTTGAAGCTGAAGCCATGGTCAAAAAGCATAAAGTTGTTCAAGAAATTTGAACTATCTACATCGACTAGACAAAATTTGTCCGAGATAAAGTGAAAAGAAGTAATCCCATCAAGCACTCAAAAAAATGAAGAAACAAGAAACAACTACCCAAATAATTATGCACAAAGTGAAGAAAACTTTATTTGACAAGAATAGATTTGTCTGAGGATAAAAAGACAAGATGAATAGACAAATGAGTGTAACTTTAGCTGATCCAAGACTGACAAATCAAGATTGAAGAAAGCAAGAAGTTGTAGAAACAAACCCCATCTACTACTCAAAGAATGCAGATCAAATTCATTTATTACTATAGACAATGTGACAGACAAAGTGAAAGATGAACTAGAAGCTGCATTATGAGCATAGACAAAGCTATACAAACAAAGGAGTTGCTTGGACAAATGAACTTCAATAGACAAAGACACATTCGTCTGCAAACTTATTACAGACAAACCTATACATGAAGTGCAAAGTAATTCATCCAAGATAAATTCAAGCAGATTTTGTCTGTCACTTATATGGGACGAATACTATACTTCGTCTATTCGAGTAAGACAAAGCAAAATTCATCTTTCACCTCCAATAGACAAATGTGGAACAAAAAGAAGAACATCACACTTTGTCTGTTTGTGGAGACAAAGGAGAGCTTGTCTATTTACTAGTCTGACTTCGTTTGCACCATCTAGAGTTTCTCCATTATTTACAATAGAGAAAACACATTCACGAAGGATCGATTGACAGACAAATCTCCTAGAGGAATTTGTGCAGACAAAACACAGTTTGCCTGTCAATTAGTTTGACTTTTTCTATGTTACCTAGAGTTTGTTTGTTATTTACAATAGACAAATTGCACACATGAAGGATTGACCAATAGATAAACTAATGAGAGAATTCATCTATAATTTATAGTAGACAAATGCAGATAGAGAGGCTGTGACTTGTCAAAGGAAAATTAATTTATGTGATTGCATCTAAATGACATTTGCATCCGTGTTTTTATTATGTAGACTTGTCTCACTCATCATTTCAAGCAACAAGCGATGCTATAAGTTTTTAAGCTATGTCAAGTAAAAATGAGAAAAAAACTTTTCTGCAATATCTTATCTTCCTCTCTATAAAAGAACATTGATGCAGTAGCTTAAGAAAAATCAGAAAGGCATAGACTTCAACAACAGAAATCTCAATAATCTTATTCATTCAATGCTGCTCTAATTTTGCATTCAATGGAACCCACCTTCTCCAATGCTCAAAATTATGAAGAAGCAATTTAAGGAGAAAAGGTGAAACGATTCAAGGTGGTAAAGGAAGATATTTCAAATGAGTTTAATTTTATGCAAATTCTTCCACCCATGGCTAAGAGCTTAAATCATCATCTACCTTTTATGAGCTTAAACTACATATCCTTATAGCCATTAAGTTTACATTATGGGAAGATCCTTGTATTACACAGAGCTGTAAAGAGATCAAATCTTCTCTTGTGCTTAAGATAGAAATTATATAAAAGTGTATAAGTTTTTCTGGTAAACTTAAAACCATAGAGTTGTTGTTGATCTCTAGAAAACCATCAAGTTTATTAGTGATCTTAAAAATTAGTAAGTTTCCTAATGAGCTCGTGAAAACCAGAAGAGTGTTGCGAGCACTAAGTTTATGCCCCCTAGAGCTGGAATACAAAAGAGTGTTTGGAACACTGTCTAGGCCCCCTAGAGTTGGAATCTAAAAGAGTTCTGTGAGCACTTTTGTATTTCAATTATATGAGATATAGCATAACCCAAGGCATAATGAGTGTTTTCAATTGGAAGAGTGGATGGGGTTCCCGAACCACTATAAAATTGTATTGTTTGTGTGTGTATTTGCTTGCTTGTTTTATCCTTCATGCACTTTACTATTTTATTATTTATCTTACAATGCACCATCCATAATCACAAAAAGAGGAAAATGTTTCAATAGGGGTTAAACAATGAATTTTTACATACCCAATTCAACCCTCCCTCTTGGGTTAAGCCTTACAATGGGACTCTATAAGTGGTATTAGACTAGGCTAGATAAACAATTCTAGTGATCCGTTTGTCTTACCTAACAATGTCATCCTCTATGTTCTTCAAAGAGTACTCCATCTCATCTTCCAAACTTTTGAAAGATTCAATTGGAAATAATCGAAGAAGAGATTTGAAATACATATTATAGCCAAATGATTTTCACCTATAGAAAATCATCTATATTAGCATAGGTGAGGATGAAATGAGAGTAGAGTTGAAAATATTGAAATCTCACTATACGTTCTCTACCCTACCATTTGCAAAGATTGTTGGTTCCTTTAGGATGGCTATATCAAAGATGGGAGGGGTGAATTGGGTTTATAAAAATTTCTTTCTTATCCCCTACAAGATAACTTCCCTCTTTTCATGCTTATGTGTTGTATAATGTAAACTAAGTAATAGAACACTTAAGTGCAAAAAAAAAATAATAATAATAAACAAGCACACATAAAGAAAACAACTTTTAAAGTGGTTCGAGCACCCCGTTCCTACATCCTCTCTTCCAAGAGCGCTCACTCATTATACCTTGGGTTCTATTATATCCCATATAATGGAAATATAATAGTGCTCTTAGCACTCTTCTCGATTCCAATTCTAGGGAGAGTAAACAAGTGTTCTTAACACTCTTTTAGATTCAAGCTCCAAGGGGCATAAACATAGTGCTTCTAGCACTCTTCTGGTTTTCACAAGTTCACCAAGAAACTCATTAGTTTCTATGATCACTAGCAAACTTGATGATTTTCAGAGATCACCACCAACTCTCTGGTATTTAGATTTATGAGAAAACTTACATACAATAACAAAGTATTACAATGAAGCACAGGGGAAGATGAAGCCTTTTACAACTCTAGTAATACAAAAGGATCTTCCCAAAATGTAAAGATAATGACCATAATGATCTAAAGGTTAAAGCTCATTAAAGACAACTGAAGGCTAAGCTCGTGGCCATGGGTTGAAATATTTGCATAAGATTAAGCTCATTTGAAAAGTATTCCTTCACTACCTTTGAATCATCCCACCTTTTCTCCCTAAATTGCTTCTTCATATTTTCAACCATTAGAGAAGATGGGTTCCATTGAATGCAAAAATGAGAGCAGCATTAAATGAACAAGATCAATTGAGTTTTTTTCCATTGAAGTCTAGGCCTTGTCGATTTATCTCGAGCTACTGCTCCACCTTTCAGAGAGGAAGATGAGTTGTGTTAAAAGGTGTTCCTTTTTTAACTTATCATAGCTTGAAGAACCTGCAGCGCCGCTTATTGCTGAAAATGGGGACTATAATAAGTCTGCACAATGACAACATAAGTGCAGATGTCATTTGGATGCAAGTCATATGAATCAATTTTCCTCAGACAAGTACAGCCTCTCTCTCTATCTGCATTTGTCTATCATAAATTATAAATGGATTCTTCAATAGGTTTGTCTGTTAATTAAACTTCCACACAAGTGATTTGTTTAATGTAAGTAGGATACGAACTTTGAATGGCATAGATGAAGTCACCCTTATTAATAGACAAACTCTGCTTTGTCTGCCTAAATTCCTCTAGGAGATTTGTTTGTTGGTTGATCCTTCCTGCATGTGATTTATCTATTGTAAGTAACAGACAAACTCTAGGTGACATAGATGAAGTCAGATTGGTTAATTTACAAACTCTCTTTTTTCTATATGAACGGAT
Organism: Pouteria campechiana; assembly: GCA_036873735.1. Classification (NCBI taxonomy): domain Eukaryota; kingdom Viridiplantae; phylum Streptophyta; class Magnoliopsida; order Ericales; family Sapotaceae; genus Pouteria; species Pouteria campechiana. Next base: position 11,761 of record JAYJMB010052719.1, read on the forward strand.
GAAGTGTGATTATCTTTCTTTATTCCCCTTTTGTCTGTTCAAGGTGGCGTACGAATTTGCTTTGTTTTGCTTGAATAGATGAAGTGTAGTATTCGTCCAATGTAAGCAATGGATGAACTCTGTTGTTCATTGTCTTGGATGGAGTACTTTGCATGTCGCATCAGTTTATCTCTTGTAAGTTGCAGATGAATGTGCCTATTTCTATTAAAGTCCCTCATGTCCAAGTAGCTCTTTATCTGTTCAACTTTATCTATGCTCATTGTATAGATTCTGCTTCATCTTCCACTTTGTCTATAGTAATAGAAAAACTTTTGATCAACAGATGAAGTGAAGTTTTTCAACTGTTCTACACTCCTTGAGCAACAGGAGGGGTATGTTTTTGCAACTTCTTCATTTCTTCATTCTTAGTTTGTCTATGTTGGTTCATCTTGAAGTTGCACTTATTTATTTGTTCATGTGCCTTTTTGTCCTTAGATGAATCCATTTTTCTAACTTTGTTGATCAGACAAAGTTCTCTTTATTTTATGCATGGTTGTCTAGGCAGTAGTCCTTTCTTCTTTTCTTTATTTGAGTGTCTGATGGAGCTTCTTCATTTTTCTTTAACATAGACAAACTTTGTCTAGTCATCATAGATAGCTCAAATTTCTCGAACAACTTTATGCTCTTCGACCATGGCTTCATCTTCAACTACATCTGTCTCACATTTATTTGTTGAAATTTCTCATTGTGGTTAACAGATAACACAAGCTAGTTGTGGCATATCTTCGAACCCTTGTTTTCTTCTAGTGTATTTACCCGTGGAAGTCTTCATTTAGACAAAGCAACCTTGCTTGTCTTCTTCTTGTTTCTTCTTCTTCTTCTTCTTCTTCTTCTTCCATGAACTTCCTCAGTTCAGCTCCTTTGGAACATAGCAGATATTTGTGGTAATTTGTAGAAGATGATTGTGATTTCGAACTTAGAACTTTTCTGCAATTGCTACAATGTTAGCTTTTAGATTCATTAACATAATGTATTTCATCCACATGTGATTTAATTATATTGTAGAGCAAGGATAATATACATCTTTATTAAGTGTATAATGTGAAAGCTTAAGTAAATATGGTGCTTAGTATGTTTTTAGCAAATTTATGCAGTAATGAATAATTAGCATTATGCACACCATAAAGTAAAGAATGTATGCTTGTATAATTAAATATTCATGATTACGTGTTTATGTTAATGAACATGTATCAATACATATGATTGTTAGAGATTTTAGCATATAACTTCTTATCTTAATACGAGTTTTGTTATCATCAAAATTATATACAATGATATTGATAATCTCCCCCTTTTTGATGATGATAAACTTTGTTGACTTGTTATTAAGAATTAGGAATTTTTCTCTTAATCTCCCCCTGAATATTTGACCTATATTATCTTAGGAGGTTCAACTTTATTCATTTTCCTAATTTCATTATCAATCTCACAAGGCTCTCACATTTTTCTCCCCCTTTTTGTCAAAATAAAAAAGATTTAGCTTAAAATATATAATCACATTTTTCTCCCCATCAATTATTTTTCTTCTTGTCAATATAACCTTTCTTTGAGTTCATCTCCCCCTATTTTGTTGAGTCCTAGAATATGTTCTTTAACTTCTGTTATCTAGAGCCTATATCACTACATAATATTCTCTCCCCCTGTCGGTTATAATTATCATACAATTTTCTTTCCTATGATTCAATGTAATGATCAAATTGATTATGATTGTAATTGCAATATTTAAACATTTGAATAATTAAAAATTTTCATTACTGCAAGAGGCATATTTAGTAAGAGCAAAAATCAAACATTAGTCAATTAAGTATGTATTATTCATCAAAATCATATTTATACGTAGAATGTAAATACAGTGAGAATTGCATGGTTTGATAAGTTTACTGTTGATGTGTGCCTTCTTTTATTTTAATGGCAATCTATCATTATAATAGGAGGAACAGTTGGGAGTTTTAATGGTAAAGTTGACAGGTTACTTGGGAAGTGGAGAAGCTTTCGTCTTTCTCTTTTCTTGCACAAAGGGATTATTGGGAAGAGATGACGCTTCGGTGCTCACTAGAGCGATCATGGCATCTTTGAGTTGTTCTTCAAAGTTAATTTAAGGTGAGAATAATAATGCAAATTTTAGGGCCATAGAAAGATGTCTGATTCTACAGGACAAGATCAAGCAATTAAAGACTAATTTGGCTTTTTTTAGGGGTAGTACTAATCATTTTATGCATCTCTTGACTAAGAATTCCACGACTCACATGAGGCCATAGAGCGCACTAAGTATTTGGAGATAGAGTTGGCCAAGGCTCACCAGAGGGTTAGAGAATTAGAGGCAGTTGTTGATGTTTTGACCGATTAAATGATTTTACTTTCCTTTATGTCCTTTACTGATCTAAAATTTTTATATGTAATATTATGACTCTTTATACTTGCATTAGTAGTTTCTAATTTTCTAATCTTTTATGAATTTTTATGCTTTATATTTTATAGCACCGTTCTTATGGTGATTTAAGCATTGAGTATGTGATTCTTATCTTAGTTTGTTCATTATAGTCTAAAGGTGAGAATGCATGATTCTATTATGTCCTGTTTGGGTCTCTAAGGTAAAATTATTTATTTTCTGTTTGTGCTACCAATAAGATAATTTCTTCAATTTGGTCCATAGAGTTTATTTATCTTTTGGAAACTGGATGTGACCTTTCATATTCTTTGTCTATGATACATGGTTGCATAGATAATGTACGAGGTTAAGATACAAGCAAAGATGGAGTGAGAGATAACTGAGGGAAACAACTATATTGACTTTTCGGAGGAAGAGGTGAAACAGTAGAGGAAGGAGTTGAAATTTGCCAAGAAGATAAATACTTCTATAGATCTTCTTTTGACAAATCGCTGAATAGCATATGGAGAGATTATAAGTAGAATTGCAGCATTAGAGAAAGAAGTATTTGAGAATCAAGACAGACTGAAGGAGTTGTTAGCAGTTATTGAAGTTTTGAAGGAGTAACTACTTTTAATTTTCTTTTCTAAAATTGTTGAACTTAGTGGGTCACATTGTTATTAATAATTTTGTTTCAACTAATTGTTAATGTTTCAAGAGATTAGATGTTTTTGGTGTTTAATGTCTATCCTATTGAATGGGTTCACATTGTTATTAATAACTCTATTTTAACTAATTGTTAATGTTTCAAGAGATTAGATGTTATTCAGTGTTTAATATTTATCTTATTGAATGAAGTTCTATTAATGTTAATGTTAAAGATTCTGTTTTAATTTTTTGTGTGTTATGGTTGTGAATTTAATCTTTATGAGTTTTTACTTTTCGAACTTTTAATTCTTTATATGAGATTAAACCTATGAACATTATGACAGAAGGAATGACTTGGAGTGGAATTCCAATTCGAGACCTTAAATTGTGAAGTTTCCCAAACTGGCTTGACTATTCCTTATGACTATAATGAGGCTAGAGTTTTGATCATTTTAAAGTTCATTAGAGTTTTCAGAATGGTTTAGCTCAAAGTAGTAAACTCAACTTAAATCAAATCCAAGATAGTTCTTTTAGAGGCAGCTAGAGTATATAGCAAAGAAATATAATCAAGTTTGACAACTTATCTCTTTTGGCGCTTCCCTTCATAGGTTTCTCATTAGAGTTCATAAGTGTTGTTGTAAGTCTTGACTAGGTATATAGCTTCTGCTATCAAATTCTTGATGCCATATCTGAAGATTGATATTATCTGGGCTATAGTTTTGATTTGTTCAATCATTTCTTTATATCCAAAACTTGAACTTATAGGCTCTTTTGTTTGGATTTGTGAGCTGAGAAGAAGGTTCTGACTTTTCAATAATCTATTTCTTCTACCCTCAACTCAAGTTTTCCTGCATGCACTTAACATATTCTTGTACTCTTTCTTCGTTAATGAGCTTAAATTGATATGGATATACATTGCAGATGTAATAGTGCAAAGAGTTACTTTAACCATAATAGTATGTAAAGAAGTAAACTAATCAATTAAAGTAGTTTTCATGCATAAACAGGATAAACATTTGTTTTAAACAAGCATTGAGTTATTTGAACTAGAACTAGCACAATTTTAAGCAATTAACCTTATATGCTAGATTAATCTCTCTTATTCTATAATGATTTTGAGCAAAATCATTCAATTTTGTTTTATTATTAGTCCTTTTAGTTACATGTCTTTTAGATATTCTTAGTTTCAGGTTATTCATTATCTAAGTGTTATTTTTCTTACTTCCTGATTATTTTAAGTGTTTTACTTTCTGTTATTCAAAGTTTTATTAATCCTAGTGTGAATCTATGTTCTTTCTATGTATGCACATGTGTAAAGAATATGTACAAAGAATATTGTATATGAAAGTTTTTTTCTATCATTGTATAATTATCTAAGTCGTTAAAAATTCTAAATATGATTTCTAAATTGTAACACCTATGGTGTTTGAAATTTACTCATGTGGAAATGGGTAGAATTTACCTTAGAATTTGATAAATTTTACTATTTGGAGCTATATAAAGTCAATGAGAAGAAAAGAACTTAAGTAGTGAAATTGAGCAAAAGTATGTTTATGACATATATGAATAGCCTTATATGATATTTGAGGTGATTGAAATTTGCTTATGTGGATATGGGTAGAGTTTGATGCTTGAAATTCATAAATGTTACAAATTTAAATTATATAATGGACATAAGAAGAAAAAGAACTGAAATGGTGAATTTGGAAAAAAGCATATTTATGATCAATATGAATGGCCTAAAATAGTCATCATATGTACTGTAATATGCTTGGAACATTGGATTGAGCATTGGATACATTTTGGAATGAAAATGGCTTATAGAGTTACTTATAACAGAAAATTCGGTTGAAAAGAATTGAATAGGTGATTCTTGAAAATTGACCTCAAATGAGGTAGTGAATGATATGAACATAATTAATTTCATATATATGATATGTGGGAAGTGATTATTGGGAGATTTGAAATTTTTTATGTAAAAATACGACTATGGTGATCTTTCATAAATTAAAATGTTGAATTTGAAAAAGGGTTCATTGTGATTAATTTTTGACATGAATAATGGACTAATTTGAATATATGTTCAACATTAAAGTTGTATATTATAAAATTATCTGTCAAATGGAAGAGAAATCATTTGATTCCAATATCATATGATAAAGTTATGACTAATACACTGAAACTATTCCAAATGACTAAAAAATAACGAGATGAATAAGATGAGTCAACTTTCTTAAATTTTGGACATAATTTTGGGCTGATTTGAAAAAAATTATTAACATAATAGTTGTAACCCTTAACGTTAGCTTCTAATTCCAAAAATATTAGGTTATTTGGATATCTTATGTAAAATTTATGATAAAAAATACTATCATTATGCCGTGGCAAGCCTCCAGAAAATGAACTTTGGGCATCTAGCAAGACCTTGCCATGAAAAAGCTTCAAAAAAATGCATGTTTTGGCCATCCAGCAAGTCCTTGATGTGGCAAGATTTTTCCTTGCTATGGTAAGAGCCGCTAACAGGCCGAAGCACAAGAAAGATGCAATTTTTTAAGCCCTAAACTCATTCCATTTTCATTCTAGTCCGTCCCATTTTCTCCCTTAATGTTGTTCTTCCTTACCCAACTCTGTTATGCCTAATTTATCACCAATTTTGCTAGATAACATGGGGGTTAAGGTGGTTAAGCAACCTAGCATGCCTCTTAGCTTGGGTTTTTGGAATTTGGACGGTGGCAAATGGAAGATGATTTAGATTTTGGTGATTGGAGGAAGCTATTTGGAATGTTAGGCTTAGATTCTTGCCTATGGATGAAAGCCACACTTGGATTCCATGGTAAGCTACCTGATCTTATCCAAAAATTTGATATTTGTAAACTAGGGTTTTAAATAGTAATCTGAAAAATGGTTTTTAGAAGAATTTGATATGGGTAATCATGGGAAAAGTAAGTAATGGGTTGATTACCATGAATTGGGAATGATTTGGCTATGGAAATCATAATTTTTGGCTTGATAGGGTTTTATGAATAGTGACTTTTGGAGAATTTTATAATTTCTATGAAGTTAGTATGGGGAAATGAATTAATATCTAAATTATAATATTTAAAGATTTATATAGGGTGATATAGGGCGATTGGGACTTGTAAAAATGATAATGGACTATGACCTAGTTAAGGGTAATTGGGAAAATTGTATATGGACTATGTAAGCTATAAATTAGTTGAATTAAAGACTTAATTGAGTTGGTTTAAAGGGGTTTAAGTATTGATCATGTCATATACCAAATAAATATGACTACAACATGTTAATGGACTGACCATAGTATTTAGAAATTGTATTTGAATTTGGCAAAGTTGCCTTTGTAAATAAATGATTTATTTGTATGTATAGGACTAGTTGAATATGGTTGGGAAGCTATGAAGCTTGTGGCATTATGGGGATGATTCATCAATAAGGTAAGTAGACTTTATTTGTATATTTATTTGATTGAATGGAGATAATCATTATCTCCTAAGTTTTGTAATGACATGTGGATGTATGAATGGAATGAAGGGATAGTGATTATTCCCTATTTTGTATAGGAATTTGTAAGAATGAAGGGGGATGTTGAACATCCCATCAAAGTGAAATGTATGTATGCTTGATTGAAAGGGATAGATTATCCCTTGGCTTATTTGATGCTTCGTTATGTTAAGGTTTTTGAATATCCTAAATTTGAATATATGAATTGGGAATTTGAAAATTTCAAAATGTATGGTTTGGATGAGCTATGTTTATAAATTCATTTTGTTATGAATTGGATTTTATATGTGTTGAATGCTAATAGGGATACCTAAGGGATCTCTATTATTGACTATAGTTTGTTGTTAATTATTGTTTGTTATATAGTCTACTTACTAAGTCTGTTTAGACTCACCCTAAGTCTTTTTAGACTCACCCCTATTTATTTTTTTTAGTTGGAAGGTCAAGCCATGGAAGATTACAATGAAAGAAAGCATAGAAGAGAATTTATTTGAGAAGTAAATGTACCTTGTGACAGAATGTTATATTATTTCAGTGGGATTGGAATTCCTTTGTGTGTGAAATTTAAATGTTGAATCCTTGTATTCAAATGATCGTAAATCATGTATAATGAGAAGGAATTGTAAATTTTATTTGAAATTATGGAGTTATGAATTGTATATATTACTCAAAAGATCCCAATTATGTAAAAATGAAATATTGACATGTCCTAGTAAAGTATTTATAATTGTGGTAAATTAATTAAAGTCCCCTTATGTGTATTGCCATCATGATTTACCTCGATCTTGAGTAGCTGTGGTATAGTGGATATTTGTATTTAGAATCTATATTATTATTTTATTTATGTGATATATAATTATACAGGTTAGACCCATCTATTCAAGTTAAGCTCTGCCAAATTTTGGGCTGAACACCCTATCTTAAAAGTGGGCAAATTTAGGTGAACTTACGTGGAAATATGGATGTAGCACCTTGGAAGGCGGGGCATGACATAAAACAATGTATGAATGAATAAATGAATATGTAGAAATATGAAAATATAATTTCAAGATTCAATTCTAATCTGTATACAATTGAAAGCATTCAAACAAAATTTTAACTATAAAAATTTGGAGAATGACTTTGATTTCTATAAGTGAGGATGTACAGATAACTAATTAGATATAACTAATCAAAATTCTAAAAAGCAATGTAGGAATGTAAATCTATTTCTATAGGAATTTAAGTAATCAGAAGTGATAAATAACTGAACATGAATGTTTATTTGTAGGAAGATTAAATAAATATGCAAGTAGAATTACAAACTTCAGATAATAACACATTCAATGAAATCATGTGAGTTTGAGTGTCATACACACACTTACCTTTCCTCTTTATTTTGAAAGAACTTGGAATTTCATCGTGCCTTCATTTAGTTTCTTTGGACCAAGTCTCCTTCTTTTTCTTCTTCTTCAGGAGTTTATCCTTTCTTTTTTCCTCTTCTTCAAAATTTTATCTTCTTCTTTTCTTGGTTTCCTGTACTCAAGTTACTTTCAATAATAACTAAAGTAGTGTGTGAATGCTAAGTGTTTTTACCCCCTAATAATTTATCTTTGGCTTGTCTAAGATTTCTCATATTATTGCATAGGCCAATACATCCTTGCAAATGGTGGGACAGAGCATATAGTGAGTTTTTAACATTTTTAGCTCTGCTTTTGTTTCATTTTTGCTTATGCCAATACAGATGATTTTCCATAGATGAACATCATTTGGCTATAAGAAAAGTTTTCAATTTCTTCTTACATTATATCTAATTTAATCTATCAAAAGTTTAGAAGATGGGAGAAGGACTATACTTTGAAAAACAAAGATGATGACAATGTTGGCTAAGCAAAATGGATCACTAGAATTATTTAGTTAGCCTACTCTAATACTACTTGTTAGTTCCGGTAGAATGGCTATACCCAAGAGGGGAGGGGTAAAATGGGTTTATAAAAATTTCTTGCTTGTCCCCTATAAGATTACTTTCCTCTTTTTGTGCTTATGTGTTGTGCAATGTAAACTAAGTAATAGAACACTAAAGTGAAAGAAAACAAATAAACAAGCACACACAAATAACACAGTTTTTATAGGTTTGGGAAACCCGTCCCTACATATACTCTTCTAAGAGCACACACTCATTGTACCTTGGGTTCCACTATATCCTGTATAATGGAAATACAATATTGCTCCAAGCACTCTTCTAGATTCCATCTCTAAGGGGCGTAAACAAATGTTACTAACATTCTTCTAGATTTCAGCTCTAAGGGGTGTAAACATAGTGCTCCTAGCACTCTTCAAGTTTTCATGAGCTTACCAGGAAACTCACTAGTTTCTAAGCTCACCAGCAAACTTGATGGCTCATCACCAACTCTTTGGTTTTTAGATTTATCAGAAAACTTACACACAATTATAAAGTTTTACAATGAAGCATAGGGAAAGATGAAATCTTTTACAGCTTTAGTAATATAAAAGGATCTTCCCAAAATATAAAGATAATGGTCATAATGATCTAAAGGTTAAATCTCATTAAAGATAAATGAAGGTTAAGCTCATGGCCATGGGTGAAAGGATTTGCACAAGATTAAGCTCATTTGAAAAGTATTCCTTCACCACCTTTGAATCATCCCACCTTTTCTCCTAAAATAGCTTCTTCATATTTTCAACCATTGGAGAAGATGGGTTCTGTTGAATGTAGAAATGAGAGCAACATTGAATGAATAAAACTATTTGAGTTTTCTGCCATTGAAGTCCAGGCTTTTCTAATTTGTCTTAAGCTGCTACATTGCTATTTAGAGAGGAAGATGAGCTATATTAAAATGTGTTCCTCATTTGACTTGTCACAGCTTGAAGAACCTACAGGGCCGCTTGTTACTAAATGGTGATTGAAATAAGTTTGCACAATGACACCATGACTGCAGATGCCATTTGGATGCAAATTACATAAAAAAATTTTCCTCTGACAAGTTACAACCTCTCTCTCTCTCTACATTTATCTACCATAAGTTGCAAACAGATTCTTCCATAGGTTTTTCTATCAGTTGAACTTTCACATGAGGGATTTGTCTATTGTAAGTAGTGGATGAACTTTGAATGGCATAGATTTGTCTGTTGGTCAATCTTGCTTGCATTTGCTTTGTCAGTTGTAAGTAACAGATGAACTCTGGGAGGCGCAGACAAAGTTAAACTAGTTAATTGATAAACTCTCCTTTGTCTGTATGAACAGATGAATTGTGATAATCTTCCTTTGTTCCCCATTTGTCTGCTGGAGGTGGCTGACGAATTTGCTTTATGTTGTTCAAATAAACAAAGTGTAGTATTTGTCTGATGTAAGCAATAGATGAACTCTACTCTTCTTTGTCTTGGACAAAGTACTTTGCATGTTGCATCAGTTTGTCTATTGAAAGTTGCAGATGAACTTGCCTTTGTCTATTGAAGTCCCCTCTATCTAAGCAACTCTTTGTCTATTTAGCTTTATCTATGCTCACTATACAGATTCTACTTCGTCTTCCACTTTGTTTGATGCTTTGTCTGTTGTAATAGATGAATTTTTCATCCGTAGATGAAGTAAAGTTGTTCAACTATTCTACACTCCTTGAGTAACATAAGGGGTTTGTTCTTGTAACTTCTTTGTTCTCTTGGTTTGTCTATCTTGGCTCATCTTGAAGTTACACTTCTTTATCTGTTCATGTTGGCTTTTTATCCTCAGATAATCCATTTTTCTAACTTTATTGTTCAGACAAAGTTCTCTTTATTTTGTACATGATTGTCTAGGCGATAGTCCCTTTTTTCTTCCTTTGTTTGAATGTCTGATGGAGTTTCTTCTTCTTTTTTAAACTCAGACAAACTTTGTCTAGTCGGCATAGATAGTTTGAATTTCTCGAACAACTTTACGCTCTTCAACCATGGCTTCATCTTCAATTGCTTCTATCTTGCATTTGTCTATTGAAATTTCTCATTGTGGTTAACAAAAAATTCAAGCTCATTGTAGTGCATCTTCAAAGCCTTGTTTTCTTCTATTGTATTTACCTGTGGAAGTCTACTTTTAGACAATGCCACCTTGCTTGTCTTTTGCTTTCTTCTTCTTCTTCTTTCATAATCTTCATCAGTTCAACTCCTTTTGAACGTAGCAGATATTTGTGACGGTTTGTTGCAGATGATTGTGATTCTACATTTAGAACTTTTTTGCACTTGCTATATTATTAGCTTTTAGATTCATTAACATAATGTATTTTATCCACACGTGATTTAATCATATTATAAAGCAAGGATAATATACATCTCTATTAAGTGTATAATGTGAAAGCTTAAGTAATTATGATGCTTAGTATTTTTTAGCAAATTTATATAGTAAAGAATAATTAGTATTATGCACACGATAAAGTAAAGAATATATGCTTGTATAATTAAACATTCATGATTTTGTATTTATGTTAATTAATATGTATCAATACATATGATTGTTAGAGATTTAAGTATATAAACTTCTTATCTTAATATAAGTTTTGTTATTATCAAAATCATATACAATAATACTGACAAAGATGTCTTGGCTTATAAGTTTATATGAGAAATCTTTCGACAAGCTAAAGATAAATTAGTAAGGGGCAAAGCACTTAGCATTCACGCACTACTTATGTTACTATTGAGACTAACTTGAGTGTAGGAAATCTAGGAAAGGAGAAAATAAACTCCTAAAGAAGAAGAAGAAGAAAAAAAAAAGGAGACTTAGTCTAAGGAAACAAAATGAAGACATCATGAAATACTAAGTTTCTTTGAAATAAAAGAGGAAAGGTAAGTGTATGTATGATACTCAAACTCGAATGCTTTTATTAATAAGTATACATGTTCAATCTTTTAATTATTTACTTCTACCCACTTACATAACTATAGAGACAAATTCATATTTAAAACCTTTACATTCATTCATTTGTGCAATAAAAGAAATTAGAAATCATATCTAGAGTTTTGATTGCTTAGTCGTCTGCATATCCACATTTGTAGAAATTAAAGTTTACTTTTTGTATCCTTATATTTCATTTGTAATGTATTGAAAAATAGAATTCATAGTTAGAACTTTGACTAAACATTTTCTTTTATGAACTCATTTGTTCAATTGATAAAACTAAAGATTCATACATAGTGTTTTCTTTGCATATCATTCTCCCTTGTGAATACATAAGTAAAACATAGAATTAACACTAGGATAAATTAAAATTTGAGAAATATAAAGTAAAATTCTTAAGATAATCAGGAAGTTAGAAAAATAACACTTAGATAATAAATAACTTGATACTAAGAATGCCTAAAATGAGACATAACTAAAAGAAAAGTAAAATAACATAATTGAATGATCATGCTCAAAATCATTAAAGAAAAAGGTGAGTTGATCTAGCACATAAGTTAACTGCTATTTGCATATGTTCTAATTCAAATAACTCAATGATTGATTAAAGTTTATGTTTATGCTATTTATTCATGAAAACTGCTTTAATTCATCAACTTACTTCTCTACATAATATTATGGTTAAAATGACTTTTTGCACTAATATATTGGCAATACATGTTCACATCTATCTGAGCATATTAATGAAGAAAGAGTGCAAGAATATTTTAAGTATATGTAGGAAATCTTGAGTTGAGTGTAGAAGAAAGAGAACAATGAAAATCAAAACCTTTTTCTTAATCACAAATCCTAGCAAATGAGCAACAAGTTAAAGTGTCGGATGTCAGAAAATGATTGAAACTATAACCCACACAATATCAATCTTTACATGCAGCATCAATGACTAAATAGCATAAGCAAAATGATTAGTCAAGATTGACAATAACACTTATGAGCCCAAATGAGAAATCTATGAAGGAAAGTACCAAAAGAGATAAGTTGTTTAACTTGATTATACTTTTCAATGCTATATATTTTAGATGCCTCTGAATGAACTGTCTTAGATTTGAATTATTCTGAATTTACTGCTTTGAGCTAAATCATTCTAAAAATTTTAATAAGCCTTAAAATGATCAAAACTCTAACATCATTATAGTCCTAAGGCATAGTCAAGCTAGTTTGGAAAACTTCATAGTTTAGGGTCATGAATAGGAATTTCATTCCTGGTCATTTCTTTTATAATAATAATTATAGGCTTGATCTCATATAAATAATCAAAATTTAAAAGTAAATGCATAAAGATAACATTCATTACGATAACACACAATATAAAAAGGAAGTTAAAATGGAATTTTTAATATCAATAAAAATTCACATGATTTAATAAAATAAACAATAAAAATTAAAACATCTAGTTTCTCAAAATCTATTGCTGCCGTTAATTCCTTAATCTTGTCTTGAGCCTCAAATAGCTCCTTCTCTAGAGCTGCAACTTACTCATGATTTCCCCATCAGCAATACAATGACTAGTCAAAAGAAGATCTAAAGAAGCATTTGACTTCTCAACTTGCCTCAACTCCTTCAATTGTTTCACCACCTCCTTAAAAAAAATCTGGTTATTCCCCTCAAGCCTATTTTGCTCCATCTCTCTACCTCTTAGCTTCATTCATTATCTTTTCAAATAGATATCATCTTTTATAGACGAAGTAGAGAATATGTAGGGTCACAACCAGTTCCTAAGAGACACATTAAATCTATAGCTCATATCTCACTAATCGCGTTCTTGGTAAAAACACTAAGAAAGACATACTAATAGCATAGATAAACAATAAACCATCATATCTTAGAAACCCAAATAAGACCCGACAGGATCATACATTTTCACTATAGTACCTATCACATTTTACACTAAAATATCTGACTAAGAGTTCTCCATGTAAATTATGATTTTGATGAATAAAATATGTTGTTTACATCCCTTTAATCACCTACATTGTTTGAATTAGTATTAGAATGCACTGATGAAACATAAAACACAATTCAACATCACGAGAATAAATTTTCATAAAGGATAAAGAGGTTGATAACCATTAAAGAATAAAACTAAATAAATACAAATATAGACCAATCACAATATTAAATTTGAAACTTTAAACCTTTAAGAGAAAATAAAAATGTTCATTCAGCAAAAACATTAATAGTCTCTAACTCATCAATCTTTTGATAAGCTTTAGCTAACTCCATCTCCAAATGCTTAATGCACTCTATGGCTTCCATATAAGCCATGGAACTTTTAGTCAAGAGACACATAGAATGATAAGTATTACCCCTGATGAAATATAAATACTCCTTTAACTGCCTGATTCTATCTTAAAGAGCCTGAATTTTCTCCACTGTAATAGAATTTGCATCAATCTGCTTCAAAGAAGAACTTGACAACTCCATCAAGATTGTTAAATTGTCGTCATGCTTTTAATCCTTTAATATATGACCAAGAATACGAAGCGTCTCTCCACTTCCCAAGGAACCTATTAACTTTATCATTAAATTTGCTAACTATCTTTCTTGATAATGACAATAGAAGGGATGCCCTAGTTATATGAACATTAAAAGAAGTAAGGGCTAAAGTAATCATACAATTAGAGACTTAAAAGACTCAACAAGGACCAAACTAGGATCATGCATTGTCACCACATAAAATCACTTTTGAATATCAATTTGGTATAAATTATACATGCTTAATTATTCAATGTTTGATTGTTGCCCTTCATATAAATCTGCCTCATGAATTGAAAAAACTTGTTATGCTTAATTGTCCTGTACTTAAAAGATGTTTAAGTATAAAAATCATTGAATATTCCATAATCAACTAAAGAGGGAGAGAAAATTGTATGATAATTATAACTGATAGGTGGAGAGAAAATTATGTGTTGATATACATATAAAGACTCTAAATAACAAAAGTGAGAGAAATGTCATTAAGGGGGAGAGAAAAGTGATTATATATCCTAAACTAAATCTTTTTGATTCAAACAAAAATGGGGAGAGAAATGTGAGAGACTTGTGAGAGTGATAGTACATGTTAAAATTAGGAGAATGATAAAAAGGGATAAAAGGGTCAAACCCATAGGATTATATAAGTAAGATATTCAGGGGGAGATTGAAAATAATTTCTTAATTCTTATTAATAAGTCCTCAAAGTTTTGTCATCATCAAAAAGGGGGAGATTGTTAGTATCATAATATATGATTTTGATGATTATATTTATTAAAATACAATATATGGGTGCTTAAATCATTAACAATCATATGCATAATTTGATAAATAATAATGTGAAATGTATATATAATTATGAATGTTTAACTATGCAAATATACATCTTTAATTCAATGGTGTGCTTAATATGATTAGTTATTCATTAATGTGTTAATTTGTTGAATCATACTTAACACCATATTCACTTAAGCTTTCACATTATGTACTTAAATAAAGATATATATATATATATATTATGCTTGCTCTATAACATGTTGGAATCACATGAGGTAAAATACATTTTGATAATGTATCTAAAAGCTAACAACGTAACAAGTGCAAAAAACTTCTAAGTACAGAATCACAATTCTCTGCAACCAACTGCCGCAACTATCTGCTACATTCCCAAGGGATTAAATTAGAGAAAGAAAAAAGAAGTACAAGCTTTGAAGACAAGCAATAAGAAGGGTTGCATGGACAAATGCAATGGAAGAAAACAAGGCTTCAAAGATGAGCTACAACGAGCTTTCCTTGTCTGTTAACCTTAAAAGAAAAACTCCCATAGGCAAATACAAGACATAAGTAGTTGAAGATGAAGCCATGGTCAAAGAGTATAAAGTTATTTGAGAAATTTAAACTATCTACACTAACCAGACAAAATTTATCTAAGATAAAGTAAGAAGATGTAATCTCATCAAGCACTCAGACAAATGAAGTAAGAAGGAACAACCACCCAAACAATCATGCACAAAGTGAAGAAAACTTTATTTGACAAACAAAGTTAGAAGAATAGATTCATCTAAGGATAAAAGACAAGATGAATAGATAAAGGAATGCAACTTCAGCTGAGCCAAGACAGATAAATCAATATTGAAGAAAGTAAGAAGTTGCAAAAATAAACTTCATCTGCTACTCAAAAAATGTAGAACAAATGAGGAACTAAACTTTTTCTGCGGATCAAATTCATCTGTTACTACATAAAAGTTGAAGATGAAGTAGAAGATGCATAGTGAACATAGATGAAGTTGCACAGACAAAGGATCTGCTTAGACAAATGAACTACAACAGACAAATGCACATTCATCTGCAAACTTACTACACACAAACCTATACACGAAGTGCAAACTAATTCATTCAAGATAAATTCAAGCAAAGTTTGCTTGTCACTTACATCAGATGAGTACTACACTTTATCTGTTCAAGCAAGGCAAAGCAGAATTTGTCTATCAGCTCCAACAGACAAAACAAAGAACATCACACTTTGTCTATTTGTGGACACAAAGGAGAGTTTCTCTATCAACCATTATGCCTTCATCTACTCCATCCAGAGTTCATCTATTATTTACAATAGACAAAACACATTCATGAAGGATCGACTAACAAACAAATATCTTGGAGGAATTTTTGTAGACAAAGCACAGTTTGTTTATCAAGCAGTTCAACTTCGTCTGCTCTACCCAAAGTTCATTTGTTATTTACAATAGACAAATTCCACACATGAAGGATCGATTGACAGAAAAAATAATGGAAGAATTCATTTGTAACTTATGACGGACAAATGTAGACAGAGAGATGCCATGACTTATCAGAGGAAAATCAATTTATATGACTTGCATCTAAATGATATCTACATCCATGCTTTCATTATGCAGACTCGTCTTGGTTGCCACTGTTGGCAACAAGCGGTGTTGCAATTTTTCAAGCTATGTCAAGTCAAAACGAGAAAAGACATTTCTCCAACATCTTATCTTCCTCTCTTTAAAAGAACGATGATGTAGCAACTCAAGAAAAATCAGAAAGGCATAGACTTTAATGGTAGAAATCTCAATGGTCTTATTCATTCAATGTTGCTCTCGTTTTGCATTCAATGGAACCCTTCTTCTCTAATGACCAAAATTATGAATAACCAATTTAAGGAGAAAAGGTGGAACGATTCAAGGTGGTAAAGGAAGATATTTCAAATGAGTTTAATCTTATGCAAATTCTTCCACCCATGGCTAGAAGCTTAAATCATCATCTATCTTTTATGAGCTTAAACTGCATATCTGATGAGAATGAAAAATGTCATATTTTATTTACTTCATCTTTTGCACCTATTTGATTCCTAAATATACTCATTATTCTCATATTTTGATTTAGGAGTCAATTGGAGT
>JAYJMB010052730.1:0-28635 GCA_036873735.1 Pouteria campechiana
AAGATGAAGTATTAGGTGCAAAAGATGAAGTATTAGGAGAATAAAATATGACATTTTGCATTCTCATCAGTCATCTTCATATCTTGGGTTAGTGATTCATGGAATTGGGTAGATCGATGAGGATACTGTTGAGTCTAGGTGTGTAGTTGTGACGACAACAAAACTTGTCTATGACTTGAACTAAAGCTAATGAAGTTTTGTTAAGATTTTCAGTGATAGAAAAACCCACAAAGGAGACAAAATAGACCACAGAAGTCTACCGTGTCAGCTGGAATTGTGTTGACACACTTAAGGTTGACAAAGGAGACCATAGAGGAGATTGCTTAGGTGATAAAGGCCTAGTACACTTGTTCTTGTTGCTCAGTTGAGTACGATGATAGAGTTTTTCGACAGGGGATTTATAAGTCCCACAAAGGTCTATTAAGATCTCTATAACTGTCATATTTTACAAAGTAAGCTATAGAGGAGACCACAAACCTCTTTGTTGGTCCCTTGTAAGATGATAACTCAAGGAGGGGGGGGATTGAGCTTCGCAAACTTTCAGCCAAATTGAAATGTGTAAGAGATAAATGAGAATTAAAGCACAAAACACACTTTAAGATTTTTATAATGGTTCGGCTTGAGGTGAGTTCCTACACCACTTTTCTAAGACAGTTCTTTTTTAAGATTTCAATAAACACAAACTTTTATGCATTTTATTAGTTAATCTGAGTTCACCAATTAACTCTTACAATCACACTCACCGCAAGCTTATCATCTTGCAGAATTACACTTCCCAATTACCGTAAGTCTTGCAGACTTGAATTGCCTCTTGAAAGGCTGAGTTGTACACGATGAAAACTAAATAAAATAAAGTTTACTCAATGTAGATCGAGTGCTTCGAGCTCCTTTGATGAATTCATTCATTGTTGTTGAGCTGTTGAATTCTTATGCAAGTTGTTGCTTGTTGCTCTCATAATTTGGTAAGCTGTGAGAAACTCGAAGGTACATCTTCTCTACTTGAAAGTGGTCTAATTCATCATTTGCTTCCAAGTCAAGTTATTTTCTGAATTTTTAAACCTTAGAATTAATTTTCTCTATATTAGTATAAGATCATTCTTGAATCACCATACCTAGTAATGCCGAATTGAATGCTTTATGCGCTTCTATTGACAAACAAATTGAAGCATTGTCAACATTTTGTGAAAACTTGGACCAAAACTAAGAAAACTTCAAAAAAAAAAAAAGAAGAAGCCTCCATCCAAGATCTTGCTACCATAGTGAACAAGGTGCCTAAAAGTGTTAAAAAATGTCCTATTGATGATTCAAGAGGTGAACCTCATGAATCTAATATGGGGCAAGCATTTCTTACTTGCCAATCACAAAATATTCATACTTCTAATAGTTCTCCAACTATAACCAGCATTTTCCCAAATCCATAAGTGTCAAGGGGTCATCACACTCAAACTCAAGAACACACACATATTCTAGAAATACATACAAATTTTTTGCGAATCATGAAGATAATATTTTTCAAGAAAATGATTTCACAAACCATCCTAGACATGGGAACCATCAAAGGAGGACTTATAATATGCCTATTCCACAACAACCAAGAAATGCCAATGACAATTATTGGATGTCAAAAGAAGTCAAAGTAGATGCTCCTAGTGATGATGGTCGTCTAGACGTAATGCCTTCTTACAATGGTTGGTAGAGATGGAAGAATTTTTTAACTAGTACAAAGTGGATGATGCCCAATGATTAAGATTTACTAAAATGAAACTTGTTGGATTTGCCAAACGATATTGGCAAGAGGTTCTAGACGAAAGTCAATGTATAGGAGTACCCATCACCATTGGGCTGAAATGCAATCCAAACTCAAAGAGAAGTATCTTCCTGAATATCATCAGACACAATTGCTTGAATAATTGGTAAACTTAAGATAGGGATCTTCAAGTGTACCCGGCTATCTCAACAAATTTGAATATTTGAATATAAAATGTGGAGTAAAATAAAACTCTTGGATTACATGAACCAAGTTTATTAATGGTTTAAAGCATGATATTAAAGCTTTATTGAAATCGCATTTGGTTGCTTCTGAGGAAGATGCATATTATAAGGCATTGGACTTGGAAAATTTTCTAAAGCCTTCTACCAACAAATGTTTGATTCCTCAAGTGGGAAAGACAAGGGTATCAAAAATAAATTCTAATATAGTATCTTCTCAAGGAATAACCAGACTATCATTGTATGAACAATAAAAGAGTAGGGATAGTAATAATCTTGTTTCTCGAATTGATGCCATGGGTAAGAGATTGAATGGTGCATGTTTTTGTTATGAGGGTTAAGGGTTATATTGCATCACAATGTCCTCAACACACATTCACATTTGCTCATGTAGATCATCAAACATATGATGATGTAGAATTTGATCAAGTTGCTAAAATTTTTGATGAACCATCGGATTATGAAGTTGTTGAGGACTATAGCCATTATGTGGATCCACAATTGAATGTAGTACGTTGCATTTTGACCACTATAGTTAATAAAAGTGATTGGAAACGTACAAATATATTCCATTAATTCTTTAAATGTGGGAATACAGTTTGTAAGATTGTTATAGATGGAGTTCCACGAATGTGATTGCTAAATCAATCATAGCCAGGCTAAAATTGAAAACTGAACCGCATCCTTATCTATATCGTGTACCATGGGTAGACAAAAACTACATTACCTATAAATGAGAAGTGTTTGGTTCCTATATCAATGGGTGATTGTAATCACAATGTTAGATTGATGTACTACCCATGGATGTGGCACATATTCTTCTTGATTGCCCTCGGCTACACGGTACGAAAGTAATCCATTATGGACAACCAACCTAACACCTCTATCATCAAACATAATGGAAAATCTGTCTTCTTGAAGCTTGCCAGGCCTAAAGATAGTGGTAGATCCCACAAAAAGTAGTCTCCGATTGATTCATTTGAAAAATGACCCTTAAATACATTCACTAGAAAACAATTTCAAAACGAGGTTCAAGAATCGGTATTCATTTTGGCTATAGTATCCAAAGAAGAAACATCTATGGCTCTTGAAGAGTCTAAAATTCCAATGCTTGAAATTCAAGCACTATTGGAATAATTCAAAGATTTGGCTTTGGATGAATTATCAAATGAGCTTCCACCTTTGAGGAACATTCAACACTCTATTAATCTCATCTCGGGATCTCAATTACCAAATCTACTTCATTTTCAAATGAATCTTGGTGAGCATGTTGAACTGAAAAGACAAGTTACCGAAGTGCTTAATAAGGGGTTTATTTGTGAAAGCCTTAACCCATGTGCTATACTGACTCTTTTAACCCTCAAAAAAGATGGATCTTAGAGAATGTGTATTGACAGTTGTGCGATCAACAAGATTACCATAAAATATAGGTTTCCTATACCAAGACTAGATGACATATTGGATCTCATGACTGAAGTTTAGTGGTCTTCTAAGATAATTCTTAAAAGTGGTTACCATCAAATTTGGGTAAGAACAGGGGATGAATGGAAAATTGCCTTCAAAACCTAAGATGGGTTGTATGAGTGGTTGGTCATACCTTTCGGATTATCAAATGCTCCAAGTATATTCATGAGAGTCATGAACCAAATGCGACAACCTTTTATTGGGAAGTTTGTGGTAGTTTATTTTTATGATATCTTAATTTACTGTCATTCAAAATAGAACATTTGGAACATTTAAAAGGTGTTCTTGAAACAATACAAAATGAGAAATTTTATATAAATTTCAAGAAATGTTATTTTCTGCAAACCCAAGTGATCTTCTTAGGATTTATTATATCGGTTAATGGAATTTCTATGGATCCCTCAAAGGTAAAAGCCATTATGGAGTGGCTTGAGCCTTCATCAATTTCTGAGGTACGAAGCTTTCATGGTCTCATTGCATTTTATAGACGTTTCTTTAAAGGGTTCAGTACAATTATGACACCTATTACAGATTGTCTAAAATGTAAAGAATTTCAATAGTCAACTTTTGCTTTTAGAGCATTTAAAGAGATTAAAAACAAAATGACTGAAGTACTGGTAATGCGACTCATTGATTTTACAAAAGTTTTTGAAGTTGCTTGTGATGCATCTAGAGTTGGAATTGAAGGCGTTTGAAGCCATGAAGGTCATCCAATTGCGTACTTTAGTCAGAAACTCAATGAGACTAAATGAAAATACTCAACATATGACAGAGAATTTTATTTTGTCGTGCAAGCACTTAAATTTTGGAGACACTATTTACTACCTCAAAAATTTGTTTTATATTCAAATCATATAGCATTGAAGTATTTACAATCCAAAAACAATTAAAAATTTGTTTTATACTTAGATATTATAGCATTGAGGTATTTGCTATCATAAAAACAGTTAAGTGTTAGGCATACAAAATGGATTGAGTTTTTACAAGAAAACACATTTGTTCTCAAACATCGCATTGGTACTGAGAACAAACCTGTAGATGCTTTTAGTCGTGTTGTTTCCATTCTTCACACCATAAATGTTAATGTCATTGGTTTTGAAAGGTTGAAAGACGAATACCCATCTTACGTTGATTTCGGAATAATCTTTCAGGAAGTGCAAAATGGAAATCACCATGATTATGTGATTAATGATGGGTATCTGTTTATAGGAATGAAGCTATGTATTCTTAACATATCTCTTCAAGATTTCTTGATTAGGGAATTACATGTTGGAGGTGTTGTTAGTCATTTTGGTAGGCATAAGACTATTTTACTAGTTGAGGACAATTTTTATTAGCAAACATTAAAAAAAAAGTTTCAAGAATTGTTTCACAATGTCGCATATGTCAACTTGCTAAAGCTCAAAAGAGAAACATTGGATTATACACTCCACTATCTGTACTATGTCTCATGGCAAGATATTAGTATGGATTTTGTACTTGACTTAAGACTTCTCGAGGATTTAATTCAGTTCTCATGGTGGTTGATAGATTTTTGAAAATGGCTCATTTCATCCCATGTACTAAATCTGCTAATGCTTCTTATATTGCAAAATTATTTTTAAGGGAAATTTTTAAGCTTCCTGGTTTATTAACTTCTGTTTGTTTTTGATTGAGGTGTTAAATTTGCTAGTTATTTTTGGAAAATGTTGTGGGCACTCTTAGGTACCAAATTAAATTTTTTATCTACTTTTCATCCACAAACGGATGGCCAAACTAAGGTAGTCAATTGGAGTTTGGAAAATTTTCCTAGTTCTTTAGTAGGAGAACATCTTGGAACATAAGATTCTATATTAACAATTTCAGAATTTGCATATAATTGTTCAGTTAATCGTTCTATTGTAAATCTCCTTTTGAAATTGTATATGGTATTATTCCTCGTGCTTTTGTTGATTTGATTCCTTTACCCATTGAAACCTGTACATTTGCTACAGATGTACATGCTGATATTAGATGAAAAATTATTCTAAGTAATGAAAATTATAAGCTTGCTGCATATGTTCATTTCAAAAAACAAGAATTTAATGTTGGGGATTATGTATTAGTCGTGTACGACCATAAAAATTTTCTAAAAATTCTTTATAAAAGTTGAATTCATGAGCCAATGGTCCCTTTCATATCATAAGGAAATTAGGTTTAAATGCATATGTTCTAGATTTGCCAACAGATACAAGTATTAGTTCTACTTTCAATATAGAAGATTTGTTTCCTCATTAAGGTACTTTTAAGTTACCAAGTTTGACTGCAGGAGTTTCAACAAATAGCACCTCAACATTAACATATGTGCTTATGCTCCCATGAGTTCCACCTACTTGTTTAGATCAGATAGAGAGTATCCTTCAAGATGAGCTTGTTACTTTTGAATCTAGCATAATTCAGTAATATATTGTCAAGTGGAGGGGCAAATTACAGTTTGATGCCATGTGGGTCATAGAGGATGAACTTTCTCAATTGGACTCTTATATTCTTGAGCAATATTAAAATCAAAACTCTCCAGTGGCTAGTTCTTTCAAGCCAAAGAGAATTGACGGAAATCTAGATGATCTTTATTTTAAGAATACTTACTCAAAAGTACAAAATTTAGAAGTGCAGGTGTCTTCTCCAAGAAAAATTCTATTTGAATAAGTGCATCTTAGTTGGATTTTCTAGAAGATTTTTATTTGAATAAGTGTATCTTAGTTAGATTTTTAAAAAGATACTCGTATATCTCAGTTACATTTTCTAAAAGATACTAGTATCTATATTGAATTTTTTACTAAATATTGTTGTCTATTTTTAGTTTTCTTCTCTTAGGAAAATATAATTAACTATTTTTAGTTTACTTCTCTAATAAGTTTTACTAAACTTAGGTAGCCTTTAACATCTATAAATACAACCTTTGTAAGCTTTTAGAGGCATCGAAGGTTGAGTTGAATACAGTATTTCCTTCTTTCCCTACTAAGCTTCTCTCTTATCCTCTCCTCTTTTAGTCATTCTTCTCATAGTTATCAGAGGCGTAAGGCGCACTAAGGCGCAAAGGGCTCTTGAGGCTAAGGCGCAAGGCGCACTGGCAAGGCGCACGCCTGAGTGAAGCAAGGCGCACATTATATAAAATCAAATAAATTTAATTGTATATGTAATTTATAAGAATAAAATAATAAAATTACTCAAATGTTAAATATAATCCTATGGAGGGCACTAACTTTAGTTAAGCCAAGAAAGAAAGGGGAGATTGGAGGAGTTAGAGTCCTGATTGAAGCAGAAAGTTTTTTCATTTAATATTTTTTTTATGAAAGTTCAATCGGGTGCACTAAGTACATCTCAAGGCGCAAGAGGTGAGCCTTAAGCCTAGATGCGACTTTAACAACTATGATTCTTCTTATTGCTCTTCCTTTCTTCCCTTCTCGTTCCCCTAAGAGGATTCTTCCTTTTTCTTCTATCTTTTTTCTCTATTCTTCCTACATTGCTAACATACCAGTGTTCATAACGGACCTTTGTGTTAGTCAATCTGTCCTTTGTGAACTCCTTTGTCAATTCTAACAATCCCAACTACTTCTGATGGTTAGTTTTATAGACCTCTGTTAGTTTAAGCTATCTATAAAAAGTAAAAAAAGAGAAACAAAATGGAAAAAAAGATTGTATTGTTGAAATGAATCAAAAAAATTTCATTTTCATTGATGTTCTTAATTAATTATGCTTGCATGTGTACATTAGAAAATTGCATATTTACATCCCATATCATAAGTGGTCCTAATTATATCTCCATAATGGGAGAAAATCCTTAATTAAAAGGAAAAGTATAATGCATTTAGAGACCCAAAAATAAAACACTCTTTCAAATAAATGTGTGCTGTCTTTGGGGTCGCCAAGTACATTATGATGGTTTGAAATTTAGTGGATCACCTCAAGGCAATAGGCGGAGTGGATGACATGGCTCTAGATTGGATTGCTAAACTTTAGATCAACCTAAAGAATGAGTGTTTTGATCCAATTGGTATGTCCCGGATGGAATCAAGATTGGGTGATTCTTGTTATTTAAACTGTAAGAAACCATAGAGACAGTAGGTGATTTGTGACCCAATTTACATATCCCGGAAGGACTCAAAATCGGGTAATCTCTTTTGTGTTTAGACCTGAAAGAGATAAAAAAGAAAACAGGAGGTTTGTGACCCAATTTGCATATTCTGGAAGGATTCAGGATCGGTTGAACTTTTTTGTGTTTAGACCTGAAAGAGATCAAGAAGAAAATAGTTGGTTTGTGACCCAATTTGCATATCCTGGAAGGACTCAGGACCAGGTGATCTCTTTTGTGTTTAGACTTGAAAGAGATCAAGAAGAAAATAGGTAACCTAGGTTTAGCTCAACTCTCTCACATTGCCTATGAGAAGCTTAAGAAGAGTGGGCCAGTTAGACTGGGTTTCGTTTGGCTCTCTCAATTACCCATAAGAAGCTTAAGAAGAGTTTGGCTCTCTCAATTACCCATAAGAAGCTTAAGAAGAGTGGGCCAGTTAGACTAAGTTTGGTTGATTTGAAGTGGTGTTTGCTAAGGTTTGACTCGGTGAGTCATGACTCAATGACTTGGTCCTAGACTTAGGCTGTTGAATGATTGGATAAATGGTGTTTACTAAGGTTTGATTCAGTGACTCGGTGGGTCATGACTTAGTGACTCAATGAGTCATGACTTAGTGAGTCATGACTTGGTCCTAGACTTAGGCTATTGGGTGATTGGATAAATGATGTTTTTCAATATCTTGTGGAAAACCAAAAGCAGGCGATCTCTGCTTTTTAGCCTGTAAAAGGTCGTAGAGACTGGTTATGTGGATTAAGCATAATTACACAGAGTTAATTAAGCCTAATCATTATTAGCATTAATGATAGTGATTAGTGCCAATAACAGTCCCTAATTGGTTTGAGACTGTGTAGGAAACATGTCATCATTTCTCTGATTTTTATGAGTTATTTTCTAGAGCAACTCTGCCATTTTCAGGGTTTAATTAGTATTTTAACAGGTTATAGTGTATTTTAATTATTTAGTCTAACAGCATCTTCTTGTCCGTGTAGGACTGACCATTATCAAAGCATGACTGGGACCCACGTGTGTGCCATGGTGGGGCCATGGCAGAATGCCCTCAGGCACCAAAAGAAATTACCAGTTGCCTTAGGGGAAGCACCTGCATCTTGGAGAGTCCTCAGTCTTCAGTCTAGAGCAAAATCTATGTGAGGTAAAAAGAGGGAGGGGGTATTTATAACTTGAGCCTGGTTGCACCTCCAGGGGTAGTTTGGGAAATTAGGGCTTGGTTGTAATGTCAGGGGCAAGAGCTTGGTTGTAACGGCAAGGGCATTCTTGGAATCCTCACTTGCTCCTTTAGGGGCATTTGTCGAAATCATACTCCATATTCACCAATGGGGGCATTTCAAATCCATAGTTTGCTTGCATAATTGACCCATCTTGAATATTTTCTTTGGAATATGTTGATAAATATGGATTGCCAATACAAATACAATTAATTGCATACATGCTTAATGTAGGTATCATGCAATTAAATTAGGTAATGCTTGGATAATTGATGAGTGTGCCTATGTTTGTGCTTTTCAAAAATGAATTTTTAGCAATGCACCCCCTTTTGCCCATTTTGAGAATCTATATGCATATATGTGTGTGTGTGTGTGTGTGTGTGTGTGTGTGTGTATTACATGTCTTTTCAACCATGTAATTGGAATAGGACGGGATGCATCCACCCGAAATGGGTAATAGGTCTGGACGGTGACAACTCAAATGAACCCTCATGTGTGGGCCCCATTTTATGTTATTAAAATAGGCTTTGAATGGCTTGGAAAGTTTTTGGATGACAATGTTGTTTCACTGGTTGCATGGATAACATTGTTTAGCACAAACTCTTTCTGTACAGGTGAAAACATTTCCATCGGTATGCTTCTATTGTTCCATACAAGCTCATCTTGACTGCGATGCGTGGGATTTTGTCAAGCTATTTCAACTCATGCAACTTGTGTTGCTAACTTAATCTAACCCTTGAGGACTTTTGCATCCATGTAGATGTTGACTGCATGGATGAAACTCATCAATGGACAAAATTCATTCATGTGCATATAGGTTCGTCTAGCAGACCATTAACGATTTCGTCCTTTTTATCAAGTCAATTAAGTTTGATTGCCCGATGCAATTTGGAAATTCTGAATGCTTCTTCCAATAATGTTTACGGAGTCCAACCATGCTGTTTTGGAACCCAATTGAGCTCTCGTCTGTCACACCACTTCGGCATTTGGGCAGACAGGCTGCATTTGTGCAAGTAGGCTACCCAGTCACACCATTTGCTCATATATGCAGATAAAGGGAGTGTCCAACGGATACTAACAACCAGCTTAATATTTCTTTCCCGTTCAACTGTGCAGATGAGATCTACTTCGACTGCACAATTTGGGAAACGTCTCAATTGCACGGGTAAAATCTCTGACTACGCGGGCTGAGGGAGGGTATCTTGCTTGTGCGGTCAGAAACAACATCCAATGGGCAAAACTCCATCCTAACCGCGCCTCCCATTTGCATAGATTGAAGACGCCTGCTTGGAGTTCAAACCCATTCTGACAACGCTGTCTGTCATCAACCCCACCTGCGCGGGCAAAGACACCGTCTTTCAGACAAAAATCTGTCCAACTATTCATTTTAATTGCACAGGTAGAGAGGTTTCGTTGTTGCCTTGACTGCATGGGCAGCAGACTTTGCAGATTGGAGGATACCTTATCTCCTTGGCTACATGTTCCTCATCTGCACGGTTTGCTGACCTCTCAACTGCACGGCCATGTTAGCAGCATAACCCCTTCACCTGCACAGGTAAAAACAGCGTCTTGCATAGCTGAGTTATTTGCTTCAATGCATCCTTATTTGCGGAGATAGGCAGCACGATTTGAAAATAGCTTGAGATTCCCTGGCTGCACGGGTAACCAGCAATTTGAGCAAGTTGTGTTCAACTACAATGGATATCAGTTACGCTTCTTCAATTGTGTGGATGAAGATGATGGCCTGTTGCAATCAAAATTCTTATTTTGCTGAAATAACGAGTCCCAGCCATAGCAATTTTAATAGCCCAAAAGTATCCTTTGTAGATGACTCTTATGGAAAACCTGTAACTTGGATACATTTCGAAGTTCTTCTAAAGACCTCTGTCAGAGGAAACTTATCCTCTTTGCCATCTTTTGTCTTGCAAAACTTTGTTTTTACTTGGTATTTATATGTTTTCTTCCTTCTTAATTGCTTTTGAGATGTGTTGGGACTGTTTTAAGTTGTTTCTTGGCAAGGTTAAGTCCAATAATATGTTTGCTTTGTTTTTTATGTGTTTTACTTTATATTTTTCATTTTCACTTATTCCATACTGCAAAATAAAGCTATTAGTACCTTTTTTTTTTTTTACTCATATGTTTGGTTATCATCAAAACTAAGTTGTTATTATGTATTCATTATCAAAATTAAGCTATTTATGGGCTTGGACTCAACACTCTTGGGCTTGTTAATGCTAACAGAGGACTTTGATAGAAGAGAGATGATAACGACATAGGTCCGTCGCCGTAATAGTCGGAAACTCAAGAGATGTTCTAACAGCTAGGTTTCAATGGTTTTCTTCCAAATGATCAAGAACTCCTTCAAAACTGATAAATAAAAATTCCATTGAAGAGAAAGGAGATTCTGAAGGTTTCTAAGAGCTAAAAACGAATTATTAACTAGAGACTCTAACAAACTTCCAAGTACATTCACTCCAAATCGCCCCAAAGCTCAACACGTTTTAAGCTACATCAAATTTGACACACGGAGTTTGAAGCACTTTGTATTCATTGAATAATCCTTACCCTTAAGCTTTTATTTTATACAAGTTTAAGCATTACATTGTACCTTTTCTTATTTTAGGTATTTATGTTTTCTGCTATTGAGGAAGGGGATCTTTGTGGCAGTGTTATGTATTGTAAACAGTTTCTTGGTGATCGCAGAGAAACTAGGCATGGTGTAAGAGTTCCTAGCCATTTCAGGAAAATTAAGGAAGGTGTGATTCCATAAATGAATAGTGGAACCCAAGGTTGGGAATACCTTAAAGAATGGAGTAGGTGCCGAGTTGGCTTGAAATACTATAATTCCTTGTGTGATTCTATTGCTATTATCTTTCTACACTTGCATATCCATTTAATTCTCAATCTTGTTTTGTTTCCTATTTTGCCATACACCCTGTTTTAAGACCAACAATTGGTATCAACCATGACTCAACAGATATTGCACATAGAATTCAAATTAGGGTGGAAGATGGGGTGATGTGCTTTAGGAGTTCTATGCCGTCATTGGGTACCAACCAAAATTAAGAGAAAAATGCTATGATTTGAGTATACAGCTCATCATGCTTTATGGAATGGAATGTTTGGCAACGATAACAACATTTTCATCAGATAAGTATGCCATAATGAGAATGCTGAGATATTTGAGTATTAAGACTAGGAAAGGTTGAATATGAGACGAAAGAATTTGAGGGAGCCTGAAGGTAGTAACAATCTATAATAAGATGGAAAGGCAGTAGACCTGGTGGTTTGCAACAGAGACAAGGACTACATTAGTTAGAATGATTGAAGGAGTTACTTCAAGTTGAAGGTTGTAAAAGAACAAAGGGAGTTGCTTCAAGTTGAAGGTCAATAAAGAGTGAAAGGAAGGTGAAAAAGGATATTTACAGTGGTTATCATAAAAAACTTTAAAAACAAGTGGGTTAACCAAAGACATGGTACATGGAGTGGAGTGCTATACTAAGTGGATTGGGAAATGCCTATTTATATGGCAATAATGAATTGGAAGTGTGATGTTTCCAAGCAGCATTTCTAAAGATTTCAAGCCACCTTGAGAGCCTTCTCGATTTCTTTTTTGAACAAAGATCAGAGGTTTTCTGAATAGGAATAAAAAACTATGAATAACAAATTTCTAGGTTGCTGTAAGGAATAGAGACCCGCTTATCCTCATTCAAAAGCTGATTTGAAGATTGAATGGGCATTATGTGTGACAACCTATAATAAGATGGAAAGGCCGTAGATTTGGTGGTTTGTAGCAAAGCCAGGGATGACATTAGTTTGAATGATTCACAAGAATAAAAAATTGTGCATGACCAATTTCTAGATTACTATAAGGATTAGAGACTTGCTTATCCTCGTTCAGAAGCTAATTTTGAAGTTTGAATGGGCATTATGTGTGACAACTACTATTTCTAAAACTGAATTGGTGATTGAGCCAGTCCATTGTGGTTTGGATCAAACTAATTCAAATGTTGCTTCAAACTGTCTGAGCTATGACGTCATAATGATAACATACAAATGCTGATTTGAAGATTGAATGAGCATTATGTGTGACAACCTATAATAAGATGGAAAGGCCGTAGATTTGGTGGTTTTTAGCAAAGCCAGGGATGACATTAGTTTGAATGATTCACAAGAATAAAAAATTGTGCATGACCAATTTCTAGATTACTATAAGGATTAGAGACTTGCTTATCCTCGTTCAGAAGCTAATTTTGAAGTTTGAATGGGCATTATGTGTGACAACTACTATTTCTAAAACTGAATTGGTGATTGAGCCAGTCCATTGTGGTTTGGATCAAACTAATTCAAATGTTGCTTCAAACTGTCTGAGCTATGACGTCATAATGATAATATACAAATGCTGATTTGAAGATTGAATGGGCATTGTTTGTGAGAACTAATATTTCTAAAACTGAATTCGTGATTGAGCCAGTCCATTGTGGTTTGTATCAAACTAATTCAACTGTTGCTTCAAACCAATGTTGGTAATTTCGAAATTATCGTCGAAATTTTCACCGATAATTTCGTTTTGTCCCTCCATCGAAATGGTTTTGACAAGAAAAGATGAAAATGTCGAACTTTAGGAGAAAATTTTGAAATTCTGGAGAAAATTTTGAAAATTTGGAGAAATTTCTGAAAAATAGCAGAAAAAGGGAAAAATCATTGAAAAATTGAAAATCTTAGAAAAACATAAACGCCCTATTTTCTACTTGATTCCTCTTGTTTTTTGTTCCAAACCCATGTACAAAATTTCAAAAACTCTACTAACTATATTTCCCTTTCAAAAGATCAAATTTGAGCCTTTAATTCATATAAATTTATAGTGTACAGTAGTTGTTCATCAACAGTGGTAGCTTAAATTGACCTCGAATCTAATTTTTGGGTTTCGAAACCTATCTCCCCAATTGTGGGTTTATTGTAAGTGGTCGGATTTCCCTCAAAATTAAGTTTTTGTTGTAAAAAAGGATAATATTTTTCTTATTGAAATTATTTTATTGTAACTAATTTTAATTATTCCATAATATTGTTATCTTTATTCATTTATAGGTAATAGCATAATTTTAGAATATTTTTTATTTATAATTCACATTATACGCATATGTCGAACAACTTTGTATGACTTAAATATCTCCTTTAGTAATATTTTATATTAGAAATTTACTTTATCAGTGTTTGCGTCATTGATATGCTTTTTACTTCTTATATGTTAACATTTAAAGTATTTTTTTTATTCTAAATGTACAATTAGTTTTATCATGGTTTATTAGGAAATTTTATGAAATTTTTATTAATTTTTCTTCATTTTTTAATTTTTTAATATTTTAGCCAAAAAGTTTGGTGAAATTATAGATAATTTCTTCGAAATTAGCTAAAATTTCTCTTTTTAGGCTTAGCGAAATTTCTCCTATTAGTTAAATTGCGAACATTGCTTCAAACTGGTCTGAACTGTAATGTCGTAATAATGTATAAACAAATATTGGATATACATTTCTAGGTTGAAAAACAAATGTAGGCTTGTCAAAGTTTGAACTCTGAATGACATATATCAAACTCATGTGCCTCCACTAATGAAGTTAACTGATGATGCTGATTATATATTTACTATATATGAACTGAACTTCTCCCAGTTCTCTGGTCAATGTCGTCAAATGGCTTGTACATCCAGTCGATCTGATTTTACCAATTTTAATATTTTCAAGGATGGACCACATTGGCTTGGACTACTGGTTTCACTAGTTCAACCTAGCCAGTTTTGTCCAATGTTCACTTTATGGCATTTAAGGATATATCAATACTCAAGAAAAAGAAAAACTATTGCTTTTATCAGAGATAATATCGTTTTCATTGGAGAACTCTATTGAAAAAACAAAAAATAATTTTTTAAAATTAAAAAATTAATAAAACTGTATGATAAATTAGGATATATACAAATACACATTTAAACCCGAAATCTGACTTTAAATATCAACATTACCTAGGAAAATACATAAGAGACTGATATATATGACCCAAACAAATTTAGTATGGTTGATATATGAAAATTAAGTATATATTAATATAAACATATATAAACAATTTATGCCAAATCCATGAGGTTTTAATGGTTTAGTGAGGCTATCATAGCTATTTGAGAAAAAATAAGGGAAGAAATGGTTGAAAAGGGCTTCAAGTTATAGTTTGAAATCAAAACAATGATATCTCAGATATTATTGATAAATTAGAGAAAATATTAACAATGATATCTTGGATATTATTGATTAATTGGGGAAAATATCAACAATGATATCTTGGATATTATTGATTAATTGGAGAAAATATTGTAATATCTTTGATATAAATAATATAAAATAACTGCATGTGAGTTTTTCATGATTTAGGGAGATTATCGCTATTGTTTGTGAACAAAATAAGGGAAGAAATGGTTAAGAGAGTGATAATTGTAATAAAATATCTCCAATGTTATCAATATATTAGAGTTAATATCAATAATATCTCTGATAATATCAATAATATCTTTGATATTATTAAAAATATCTATGATATTATTGATAAGATTTGGAATAGATGAAAATATCAGTTTCCTATAAGATAATTTATCACTAACTCCCAAAAATGCTTGTACTTTGGTCCAATCTATCAACATGGATAACAGGAAAATGACATAGGATTTTAACACAAAATTGAGGAAAATATTGTCATATCTTTGCCTTTTGTGCACTTTATGAAATTCCAAACCTATATTTTGGCCCATTTGTTTATTTTTCTCTTAACATTTCTTTTCTCAAAGTTTTGTTAACACGTCAGCTAGTTGGGAAGTAATTCTTGCTTATCTTCTAATCTGAATGCATCCAAAAGCTAAGTATCTTTTTACCATAGGCTGATCAACAAATGCAAGAAAGTCTACTTGTTGGAAATGGGGTTGTCTTTTACCAAATTCTTGAAGCTGTGCTTTACAAGGGCCTTGGGGATAAGATCAAATTGCCACCATCCTGCTTCACTGAACTATCTGGTCAAGGAGCTCTGGATAAAGGCCCCATGTACTTCCGATTGTCAAAGATAC
Source organism: Pouteria campechiana (assembly GCA_036873735.1). NCBI lineage: Eukaryota > Viridiplantae > Streptophyta > Magnoliopsida > Ericales > Sapotaceae > Pouteria > Pouteria campechiana. The sequence goes on from JAYJMB010052730.1 coordinate 15,869, forward strand.
ACCAAGAAGGCCCTTTGAATGCAGGTGAACCAGACCAAGAGCACCATGTAACAACTCATTCAGGTGTCCTGGAATTTACTGCAAATGAAGGCTCAGTTGAGCTTCCTCCCCATGTCTGGAGCAATTTATTCCCAGCTGTCAGCCAGAATGCACCTTTAATAGAGGTGTGTTACATTAGACTGCCCAAGGGAACTTATGCAAAATTACAACCAGATGGGATGGGCTTCTCAGACTTACCCAATCATAAGGCTATCCTTGAAACAAGCCTTCGCCAACATGCAACTCTTTCTAAAGGCGACATAGTCACTGTCAACCATGGCGAACTAAGCTATAAGCTGAGGGTTCTGGAGCTAAAGCCATCTTCGAGTATTTCTGTCCTAGAAACTGACATTGAAGTGGACATTGTTGGACCTGAGTCTACCATGGAAAAGACTGATAGACATGTGTTGATGCTGCTTGAGCTTGGAAAGGTGGAATCAGGCATGGTAGAGGAAGGAAAATATAACTATTACAAGTTTTCAGTTGATAATGATGTCAGCCAGATAATATCATCTGGGCATATGAATTTTGTGGTTAAGTTAGATTTGGAGACAGATGGCAGTGACACTGATCTTTATGTATCTAGGCATCCTGTCATATTCCCAACCAAGCATCAGCACGAGTGGTCTTCTCATGATGTGGGTTCAAAAGTTCTGATTCTTAGCCCTAAGCATCAAGGCTCTGTGGAAGGAACCTACAGCATTGCTGTCTTTGGATTCAAGGGGTTGACAAAATATTGCATCTCAGTGGCTGTAGAAGATAGCAGTTGCAAGGTGGGAGAACAGACAGTTTCTTCCTCATCTTCAGCAGATGTAACTGAATGTCAGAACTGCAGACACTACATACCCAGCTGGACCATCGCGCTGCATGAAGCATACTGTAGCAGGCACAATGTCATCTGTCAGCGCAGTGGTTGTGGTATTGTTCTTAGAAAGGAAGAAGCAGGCAACCACATTCACTGTTCTAAATGTGCACGAGCCTTTCAGCAAGGCGAGATTGAGAAACACATAAAAGTATTCCATGAACCGCTTCATTGTCCCTGTGGTGTAATTCTTGAGAAGGAAGAAATGGTAAGCAACAGAATGCCTGTACATCAATCTTAAGAGTGAATTATTTTGCACCTTAGTAGGACTGAATAACCATGAAACACCTTTGATTATTTGCACAACTAAATGCACTTTCAAAGATTTCTCCTTTTCTGCCTATTTGTAAGATAAGTGATGCTGTTCTGGGTGCTGATTCCGAAACAAAGCTTTTGCTGGGGATCATCTCTCTTCAATAAAAGACTTGAAAATGGTGGCAGGTGGTTTGATCTCTGCCTATCTTTTCTGTCCTTGATATGGTTCACTATTGGATCATTCATGAGATCTGGCATATTGATCATTGCATTGTTTCTTGCTCATAATCACTGGCAGTAAAATTTTGTTAACTTGATATATAATATCATTTGGGGGGTCAGTCTGCCTATGGAAATTTGAATGGCCTGTTGTTCTCCCATTAGGGGTGGGTTTCTCCTACGTCTTAAGAGTAGATTTGTATTAACATGCCGCTTGTTTGCAACCATCTTATAGCATCTTTCCTTTGCTGGCAGGTGCAACATCAGTCTTCTGACTGTCCCCTGCGACTCATAACTTGCCGATTCTGTGGGGACATGGTTCCAGCTGGGAGATCCCCATCAGATGCTCGGGATAGACTAAGAGGGCTCTCGGAGCATGAGAGCATTTGTGGGTCCAGAACAGCTCCGTGTGACTCATGCGGGCGTTCTGTCATGCTGAAGGACATGGACATTCACAGAATTGCTGTTCATCCAAATAACTAAACGTGGATTGTGGGAATTAAAATTTATCCGTCATTCTGCGGATGCCTTTCTTGGAATCACAATGGCGTCTAGGTGTGCATGTATGCACTCGCGGAAGAAAGATTAAGATGGCCCTCTCCCATCTTGCTTTTCGCATTAGCGTGCATCAAGGAACATTGCCATCTTGAAAAACATACACTTACTGGGATAAAGTATCCTGCCTGATTTGTTATCATCGTGTATTTTACTTGCAATGAATTCAAAATTGTTTTGTTATTTTTAATTTGTTGCGAGCGAACACTGATTTTGGCACTTATAAAGTACGTTTCAGAATGTTTGAAGCAATAAATTCAGCACTTGTCTGAAGATCATCTATAGAAATTTATCAGAGTCTAAACTTCATTTCAACATTGCTCTCTAGTTCATTTGAAGTGGATTTTCAACATTTTAAATGATTTGTGTTTTCAACCTGGAGTCTAAAACATCTGAAATAAGATTCCATCATCTGAAATAAGTTTGAACTCCTTCTGAAGCTTTGTTCTTTTTGAAGAGCATCTGAAATAAGTTTGAAATCATTCTTCTACACATCTGAAGTACTTCTGCTTCTCTGAATATGCTTCTTAGATCATCTTAAGACTTTATATGTTCTTTACTTTCTTTAATGATTTGTGTCTTCCATCTGGAGTCCAAAACATCTGAAATAAGTTTGAAATCGTTCTTCTACACATCTAAAGTACTTCTACTTCCCTAAATGTGCTTTTCAGATCATCTGTGCTTTTCAGATCATCTTAAGACTTCATACATTCTTTACTTGCTTTGCTTGCATCTAATAACTTTTGAAACTTGAGTTCTTCTAAAAGTAAATTCTAAAGTTCTGAAGGTTGGAATAACTCCCCCTTATATTCGATCGCTTTAAGTTTGAAACCTTCTACATGATTTGAAATTTGAAATCTTCTTCTTTTGAAACTGTTTCTGCACTTTGTCATCTCAACAAACTCTCATTAGTTCCATTAATCAAGTTTTATTATCATCAAAACTAAACAGGTGGAGCTAATAGAAGCTTCGATCTTGGAAACTTTGACCATTCTAACTTGAAAGATTACAAGAGAGGAAAAGATCTTGAGAGCTTTTGCTCCTTTTATGCTTGAATTTGCCGGTCATCTGATCTTTCAAAACTTATAGCTAAACGTTGAAGTAGATTTGAGAAACTAAGGGTGCTCATGGTTTCTTCAAAACAAGGAGCCAAAACTGGGCTCTATTGAATTGGTGCGTCTTTATCTGGAATTGTGGACTTTTGTCCTTTTCTTGTAGAATTTGCTATGGATGAGGAAGTAGTAGTACTTCATTTACACGTATGCCTTTGTCTTGAATTAAAAAACATTGTGGATCCTTTTTTTTAGTGATTTTAGGATGAAATGATACTAGGACCCATTTTCTCATGAGAAAGGATCTTGGGATTGAGATCCAGACCCTGATCTATAGTAGTCTTGAGGAGAGAGGATTCCTAGAATATCCTCATTATCTTGAGCAAAGTCTAGCATGGAGTCTGAGTTTGATGAAGACAATGCCTTCTTAGAAGCTTTTGATTGTTTATCTTTCTTCTTGTTTTTTTCTTGAAGAGCTTTAAATGAAGCTTCAATAGTTTTTTTTCCCATTCTTCCTTAGATGAGGCACTTGCTAGGAAAGCCATTTGGGCGGATTTTTTACTTAAAAATTGGGTTTGCATTTGAGGGCTTTTGGTACTTATTCATTTAAGAATTAGCGATAGGTGAGCATGGGAGCACTAGAAGTCATTACACTATTTTACTTTATAAACTCTTCCCAAAGCTGGTGGGAGAGGATTCTGTGCCTCAAAATAGAAATTCCATTGGAAAATCCATGATAAGGTAAGTTTAGAGAAAAATATTAAAAGAGATGGGAATTCTTTTTTATCAAAATCAGTTTTATTAAAATGAGTTTTAAAAGTCTGAAATCTGTTTTGGACTTCAAGCGGAAGAACCTCTAAAATCGGACCAAATTCATTCCACCAATTTACAAACCAAAATGTAAAAACAAGTTTTGATTTTTTATTAAAGATGAAAAACCATGAATGCTTATAAGATTTGTTTTTAAACCAAAGCACATTTGTTCATGCATCTTGATAATCATAGTAAGAAACGTTTTGAGGACAAAATTCATTTTCAAATCTTTTAAAAGTATTTAATCCTCCAAATTCTCCTTGAGAGAGAACTTTAAAGATTTTTATAGCTGATGAGTTATTTCTCTTGAAGAGTTTTTATGATAAATAATTTCCATAGATTTAGTGAAAATTAAAATATACTCATAAAAAATTGTGATCAATTAAAATCTGTGGGTTTAAAAAGGAAATTCTGGGGAAATGCAACTTTGGCTATATTATTCGGTTCATTGGTGAGCTTTTGTTGTCCAAGGGTTAAGAGATGAAAAGGTTCAATGGCAAAAATTTTTGGTTGAAAAGGTTTTTGAGAAAACCTAGTGGATGTTTTGAAAGAAGTAAATGATTTTAAAGGTTGACGTGATTCAACTAGGGTTTTTAAATCATTTGGTTTAATAAGTTTAGTGGAAAAAGATGGTGAAATTGTTCAAGGGAGAATTCTTCCTCTTCCTCTTTCGCCATCTCCTCTTCCTTGAGAAAGAGAGATATCAAAGAGAGAATTAAAAGGGGCTGGTTGACTTTGAATTATCCTTTTACCATAAGAGTCTTAGATTGCTTCTCTGGTTTGGAGTTTTTAGAAGACATTTTTGAAATCTTTACTGCTTTTAGAGTTTTGAACATTGTAGGAACTTACGAGAGAGGAAATCAGGGATTGAGTTAGAAATTCCTTTGATAAATTCAATATCAAAGTTGAAAATAGAAAGAGTTAATTGCCATCTGGCAAACATCTATTTAGATGTAATATTTTGACCATCTTTTTCTAAAACAAATTTTGCTAGTTGACAATTTATTCTTAACAAGAACATTTAATTTAAAAGATTACTTTGAAATTTATTTATACATGAAAAAATGATTAAAATTTCTGTTTTTAATCATGGAATATTTCTTTTGGGTACCATTCCATTTGATATTGAATAATATGTTCTTTAGAATTTTTTACTTGTTTTAGTATATCCAGTTTAAGAAGCATTTGTTTCTATAATTTTAAAGGCTTGGGGATTAGTGAGATTTAATATAAGTAATTTTTTACTTGTTTTTTAATTTCTTTTATTATTTTAGTATGCTCCTTTGTCCAAGGAGGAGGATTTTTTCTTAGTCTTTTTATATGAAGGTTCACAGATAATCCTTAAATTAGGGTAATGATCTGCTACATAATTTAAAGATCCTAAAACTTTGTAATTGAGTTTTATCTTTAATTTTACCTAGATTTTTTTTTGAAAATTCTATAAATCTTTTAATTGGTATTGTCATTCATTTATTAATTTCACATCCTAAATTTCTAATTTGTAGTTGGCAAATTTTATATTTCATTTTTGATAATAGTAGACTATTTTTTATTATAACTTTTAGAAAAATGTTAAGATGCCTTAAATGATTATTCGAATTGTTTGAAGCTAGAAGAACATCATCTATGTAGATAATTAGAAAATCTAAGGATTGAATATTTCATTCATTATTCTTTGAAGTCCTAATAGTGCATTTTTAAGTCCAAAAGGCATTATATTCTATTCATATTGGTCAAATGGATTAGTAAAGGTTGTCTTATACTTATCTTCTTCTTTTATTTGGATTTGCTAGAATCTTGACTTCATATCAAATTTAAAAAAGCTATTAGCTTTTTCTATTATTTTTAGTAAATCTCTTTTATCTAGGATAGGATATCTTATCTATTTTACTGCTTTATTTAGGGGTTTATAATTAATTACTAGTCTAGGGCTACTGCTTTCTATTTCAACATTTTTATATACATAGAATGCAACAAAAGACCAGGAAGATCCTGGTGGTTTAGAAGATCTTATTAGTCCTTTTTCTATCAATTCTTTAATTTCTTTTTTATAATATTTTTTAGTTTTGAATTCATTAGAGTTGGCCTAGCTTTGGTGAGTTTTTTCTTCATTAAAATCGTTTTTATAAGGTAAGCTTACTTGATGAGTTTTTCTTGTCCAAAATGCATTTGGTAGATCTTAGCATGCTAAGTTTTCAATTTTTTTCTTTTATTTAGTTAATTTTTTATTATAGGCATTTCTAATTGTAATTCTATATTTTTATACTTTAGTCCTTGTCTCATATTTTCAATTTGTTTCTTTTTGTATTAGGTTCATGCTTAGTGCTTTTTGTTTTAAAGAGTTTATATCTTTTTCATAGGGTCTTGTTATGAATTCAAATGTTATTTCTTTTCGTAATACATTAGTTAATATACCATCTTGGGTTATTGAGAGAGGTTTTATAAGTTCAAGGAAAGGAGTTCCTATGATTATTTTTCTATTCAAATTTTTAATAAGTATAAAGATAGTTTTAAAGTGTATATCATCTTTTATTACTTCTACATTTGAAAGTTTATATTTTATTTGTAATTTATTTCCTCTTGTACTTCTTAAGTCTTCACTAGTTTGTTCATAATATCTTCTAGAAATTAATTCTTCTTGCGTACAATTTAAGTCTACTATTGAATATATTAATCCCAATACGGAAAATTGATATTCTTCATTGATCTTTATATTTACTTTAGATAACCATTTTTGAGTAGTTATAGTAGATATTAGTTCTAAAAAATAATCTTCATCTTGATTTTCATTAACTTTTTCTATTTCCTTACTTGTACCTTCTTGGTCTAAATTAATTAGTTGTCTTAGTAGTTTAATTTTTGTTTTTAAATTTCTTATTGCTTCTTTTATATTCTGAATTTCCTTTTTCACTATGTTTTTATGATTTTGAAGTTCATCTTTTAATTCTTGTATTTCTTCTTTCCTATTTTTTGAGTATTCTAATGGTTTTAACATTTTATCTAAATCGTATTTTCTTATGTTTATTTCTTTCTTTGCATTCTTGTGTTGTGTTACATTTCTTATTTTTAGCAAATGTTTTCTTTACATATCCTCATCTGATATTTGGTCTACTAAGTCTAATAGTGGTGGTCACTTTGGCATAGCTTAACCTAAGATGAGAGGGGTGAATTGGGTTTATAAAATTTTCTTGCTTGAACCCTAGTTAATCAAATTCCCTTGATTCAAATGATTTTCTAAAGTAAATGTAATGGAAAATGAAAAGCAATCAAAGAATCCAAGCACAAACAACATGCACGATATATAGTGGTTTGGAAGAACCTCCCGACTCCACTCTTCCAAGTACACAACCTTCATGTCTCGGGTTCTACTAGATTGATTATGATACAACTAGTGCCGTGGTACACTTCTTGATTCTAGCTCAATGGGGCATAACTAGTGCCTCTTGCACTCTTTTAGATTCTAACTCAAGGGGGTGTAACTAGTGCCTCTTGCACTCTTCTAGATTCTGGCTTTAGGATACAAACCAAAAGTTGATTGTGAGACACACTCTAATAATCACCCTTGTTCTTCTTGAGTTTGGTCTCCAATACCAACTCAAAGAATACACCAATTTAAATAAGAAAAAGAAGAATTTACATTGTAATCATGCTTCTTTGAGAGTCCAAGGGAAGTTTTCATGATCCTTGAAAGTTCACTTCAATGCAAAGAATCTTCCCTTTGCGTTGTTGATGAAAGCCTTGAATGAGGTTGAATGCTTTGGCTGTGATTTGCAAATGGATGTGAAGAATAATGCTCAATTTGTTTTTTGTCCTCTCTCCCTCTCTCTCTTGTAATCACTCGTATCTTCTTATTTATAAGCCTTGAGAAAAATTTCAGCAACTTTTGGATTTGAAATAAAGTGAACAAGACCGTTGGAGTGCCATGCCAATTTTTGACCATTATGCACTACATCTTCAGAACTTAGAAAAACAATTTCAGACTTCTGAATTTTTATAGCTTCAAAATGCTTCTTGTAAATAAAAATTTCTTCCTCTAAGTGGTTGTTTTATGCCTCTGAAACATCATTATAAACTTCTGAACTTGTAACTTTGAATTGCAGAAAGTTCATCCTCTTTGAACACTCTTTCAGACTCTTAAAAATTATAACTTTTGAATGCACAAATGAGCAGAAACTTCTTCCTCTAAAAGATTGTTTCAAACCTCTGAATGTTGTAACTTTAGACTATAATGTGTTCTTCAATTAGACAAAAAATGTTTAGACCTCTGAACATTGTTACATTGGATTGCAGAAAGTTACTCATGCTTCTAAAGTGTTATTTCAGATTTAATGTTGCAGCAAATTCTTTAATAAGTTCTTAAACTTCTAAATCTTTGTGTCATGCCCCGGTCCTGGAAACAACATAATTAAATGCCACTCCAAAATTCATGGGGTGATTTATCCCAAGATCTATCACACTAGAGATGAACATAATCACAAAAGCAACCACAATAACTCACAAATAAGAAAAAGTATTAAAATACCATACAATCCATAATAAAGTCAAGTGCAATCCTTCAAATTAAAACAAAAATACAACAACTGTTCTCAAAAGCACTATAGTAGATATCTCTGCCATATATTATTAGGATTATTGTATGATTTTGATGACAATAAAACTTATTTTAGATTTGATATATGCTAATGATCTTGATTAATTTAGGAAGCTTGAAATATTGTCAAGTATGCTTGATGAAGTATGCATTCTATTGAAAAATTATTTATGCAAGCATATTTGCAAATCATTTGAAGATGAAGAAATCATTATGATCCACATTGCAATTACTTAGTTTATCATATTATATTATGTTGGATCATATTTACAATTGTTAGGATAAAAGCATGTATTTCACAGAATGATCATGCAAAACAAAATGTGCTTGAATGTGTTTATGTTATCTAAAACATGATTACAATGATCATCCATGCTTTACAACTTATGCAAATTTCATGTGAAAAATAATATTATGATGACAATTATCAAATCCATAAAAGTGACAAAAAGTGCAAAAATTTCTAAGTACAGGAGCGCTACTACAGTGATTTTGCTATAGTAAATTACTACAGTAAATTGCTATAGTGTTGGCCAAAGCAACCACCTTCAGACAAATATTGAGTAAGAAGGATTTGTTCCAAACTAACTTCGGACAAAGCTGTTCGCAACTGCTATAGTGATTTGTTACAGTAAATTGCTACATTAACCTTTAAACAAATTATTTGTGTAAGCAAATTTGTCCAAAACTGACTTTGGACAAAGTGTCATCTTTGTAAGTGCTATAGTAAATGAGGTTGCAGACTTTTCAATAGTTTAAAACCAATCAAAGGCAATGCAGTCCAATGGGAGAAAACCTCAACGTTCTTCTTCATTAAAAGCTGCTCACCAAACTCCATTTTTTGCATTCAATGAAACCCATCTTCTCCAACGGTCAAGTTTTTGAGAGTTATTTAAGGAGATGCTAAGGAATGTTTGAAGTAGTTGCTGCATTCATATTGAAGATTTCTTTGAGCCTTGAATTTCTCATTCTCAAGCAACCAAAGGCCAAGGAGCTTCAACATTCAAACACTCATTCAAGAGCTTCAACTTTTATAATCTTTAAGGCCTTCTTCTTCATGCATCAAGGGGAGATCTTTTTCATTATAAGGACATTATTCAAGGATCAAGTTTCTCCAGAGATTATCAAGAAAAAAGGAGCTTGTGGGTTATAAGTGACAAAGGCGAATTAATCAAGTCAAAACCCATTCAAGTCTTCAAAGTGTTTTCACTCTAAATGTTGCCAAGATCAAAGAGCTTCAAGGCTACAGCAATATTACCTCAAAAGTGTTCAAATTCACTGTAATATGCTTATTATTTTATTATTTATATGTGTTCTTTAACTGTGTGTACTCATCTTCCTAAATAAAGGCATTTTCTTATACACCTAATAGCTATAAAGGTAGAGTTTCTGGTTAGCTCAGGAAACCAGGTTGTTGAGTTGGTGGTGAGCTCAGGAAAACCATCAAGTTTACTAGTGTAACACCTAGGGTGTTAATTTTGGTAATTTGGTACTTGAATACTTGAGTACATTGGAGTTGTTTTGAATGTAACTGAAAAAGGAGATGGATTAAGCTGAGAAAAATTTGGTACTTGAATACTTGAATACATTGGAGTCGTTTCGAATGTAAATGAAAAAGGAGATGAATGGTGACGAGGAAAATTTTTAAATATTGCTTGTGGTGATGAATTAAGATGGGAAGCAATTGTTTTGAAATTAAATAATGCAAATGATGATTAATAGCATATGGTAATGGATATATGATTTGATTTTTAGTTATTTGAGACATAATTTTTATGCATTATATGTTAATATTATGTGGGGAAATCATGGCAACAAGTTATAAGAAATACAAAAGCAAAGTGAGGAGGGAAACAAGAAAAATAGGGCAAAAAAAGAGGGTAGCAGGATTCAACACTGCGGTCCCAATTCTGGCACCGCAATGCCACTCCATAAAGGCAAGCTAGGGCAGGTGTTAGCGATTTTAGCGATTGGGCATCGCGGCATTGGTCGGCAATAAAATTTGGTAGTTCGACTTTGTCAACCCATTCCCATTCCATTTCTTCCTTAGTCCATTGCATTTTCTTTGCACGCCCAAACCCTCATGCCTTGCACCTCGTTTAGCCCTTTTTACATCAAAGTTTTGAGGGAATAAGCATGTATAGGCATTTAACCATCAACCATGAATTCAAGTCCACTTTTTGGCCATTTGGATGAGGAAGAAGGAGAAAAATTCAATTTTTAGCAATTAGAGGGAACTACTTGAAGCTTGGAGCTTGGATTCTCATCCATGGGAGGAAGCCATGCATGAAATTAAAGGTAACCTCCTTTATCCTACCCGATTTCATGATTTTGATTCCTAGGGTTTATAACTAACTCGTGAACAGTGGATTTTGGGAAGATGACATGTATGATTATAAGAATCATATTGATGATATTGTTTTGGGGCTTGTTTGAGTATAAGAATTCATGGTTTGCCTTGTTAGATTCTGCATCTACTGTGAATAGTGAATTAGGAGATGAAATTTCATGATTATGTTGGAAATTCATGGGGAAAATGATTAATTAATGGGTTACAATGGTTTTAGAATTTAATTGGTCATGAGAAATTCAACTTTGGTTGTTGTCCATAACCTAAGTGGGGATTTGAAAGGGTTTTTGTGTATGGATTATATGAGCTACGAAGTTATTGGATTAAAGGCAGAATTAGATTATTTTGAGGTTAATTGCATGCTAATTATGTTATATAATGATCGCATATGAGATTAGAAATGGAATTTCTTTGAAATACCTTGTTAAAAGGTTATGAATTAAGTGATGCACCTTAAATGTTTGCTAAAATGTTCTTAGAAGGGATAGGATGTGTTGTATAACCCAATGTAAGAAGGGATCATAGATGGGATAGCTTCATGAGTAAATCCATACATGTATGTTTATTTGACACAAATTAGAGTTTGAAAGAGATATGCTTAACTTGAATGATCTAAATGAACAAATGGAATGACATCTAATAGATGTTAATGAATCTTAAATTGCTTATGTTATTAGAGAAAGACTTGAAAGGAGTAAAGTAAGTGAGGACTCCTAAATTTGACTCAATTGAGATACCAAAGTGATGTTGAATCAAATCATAAGGTTATCGGCTGAATTTCAGCTAGTTGATGAAGTTACTTTGGAATCCTTATTGAATGTTGTAATTTCAACTATGTATATGTTATGTGTAGGGTTAACTGAGCATTGAGGGAAGGCTGACTTATGGAACTTGAAGGTGAAGAGAGTGTATTTTCTTAAGGTAAGTAGGCTTTATCAAAATATGTTTATCCACATATGATTTTCATAAGTTGTAGAACATGGATAAATCACATATTATATCTTTCAATGATAGCTTAAAGTGATAACTTCATGAAACACATGATATATTTATGATCCAACATATAATAAATAAGGTTAATGCACTATGAATCATAATGAATTCTTCATTCTCTAAAACAACTTATGTATTATGCATGCATTGAAAATGTTGCAATAATAATTATTCATGCCAAGCATATTTGTCTTCATTTCAGGCTTCCTAGACTAAATTCATCATTAGCATAGATCAAATCATAAACAAGTTTTGTTGTTATCAAAATCATATGTAATAAGCCTAACATAATAAGCTCAAAGAATACTTAATATAAGGGAATAAATTTCACTTATCAAATACCTCTAAACTTAGCTTTTGATTATCCTTGAGCAAAATAGTAACCAAACTCATGAAACGATTAGGATTGTCTCTCTTAATCAATCAAGAACTTGCTAGATAAATTGCTCATGTTCACATAACTTAGAAATCATTCAAGACACTTGTCATGTAATCTCATGAAACTCTTGCTTCATCAATCCCTTCATGAAGTGAGAATGTATGTGTGTGCTTTGCCAATCTCATGCTACATGCATGTTTTCAATAATATAAAATCCAGTGATTCTAATGATTTTCATCCAATATTCCATATGCTTGATTTCCTTATTCCCTCTCCACTAATGTAGACAACTTTGTTCACTTGAATCAATAGGGCTTTGTTAAGTTTGTAATGGGGTCTTGTGGTTAGCTAACAAAAGAAAAGGAATAAAGATTCACAAAGTAAGAGAACATAAATGTATTTGCACATGAATATTTAATCTCTTGACTTATTATTTGGGGTTCTCTCTATTTAAATGGGCTGTATTATACTACAACACCAAACTTATTTTCTTTGAATTTGTTGGGATGTGATTGTAACACCTATGGTGGTAAAATTTGGGAGAAATTCTTTGCATTTTAATAGGAATTGAGGTGATACATAGTGTTTTATAAAGAAATTTGTTATGAAAAACTGAATTGAACAAAGAGAATGACTTCATTAGTAGTTTTGAGTGAAAA
>JAYJMB010052741.1:0-74550 GCA_036873735.1 Pouteria campechiana
AAACTAGTAAGTTAGTTGGTGAGCTTGTTGTAAAACTAATGTGTATTTGATTAGGTTGATCAAGGTATTAGTGGAACTTGAGCTCAGTAGAGAAGACTAACTTGGAGAAGTGGAGTAGGAACCTAGAAAGGGCCGAACTACTATAAAAATCTTGTGTTGTTTATTGTGCAATCTGTTTTATTTATTCTTCTAGCACATAATCATCTAATTTGGGCCAAAAGTTCAAAAGCTCAATTCACACCCCCGCCTCTTGAGCTACCATTGTATAAAGTACCAACAAGTAGCTTCAGTAGTAAATTTTTATTACCAATATATTAACTTGTGAAGAGATTCAAAATGGCCGGTATGTTCTATAACACATCTACTAAACAACAACCTAATTCTAGAACTCCTCTATTTGATGGAACAAATTATCGGTATTGGAAAATGAGAATGTAGAATTTCTTGACTACCATAGATTACTAGTTGTGGCTTGTAGTAAAAAATGGAAAGAATATTACCAACAGTTTTAAGAAAAATATACTATAGAGGATATACAAGCAGTAGAATGAGAAGCTAAGGCAAAAAACTGTCTCTACTGTGCTTTAATCTCCTCTGAGTTTGAAAAGGTTTTTGCATGTGATTCTGCTAAAAAATATAGAATAAACTTAAGGTAGCACATCAAGGTACAAACCGGATAAAGGAGACTAAGATAAATATTCTAGTGCAAGAATATGAAGCCTTCTCCATGAAGGAATCAGAAGCCATTTCTAAAATATTTGGAAGATTTTAGAAAATCATCAATAGCCTAAAGAGCTTAGGAGAAAATAATGAAAGACTAAGCTGGTAAAGAAAATCTTGAGATCGCTTCCTAGACATTGGATATCTAAAGTGACTACCACACAAGCGGTAAAGGATCTAACAAAGTGACAGTAGAAGAACTCATGGGATCACTAATGACCCATGAAGTACTAATGAAGCAGAAAGCACTAGATGAAGTCAAAGACAAGAAAATAATAGCCTTAAAAGAAGAATCAGAAAATGAAGAATCTTCAAAAGATGCCTTAACCTCTAAAGATGATAAAGATATAGCAATGATAACAAGAAGGTTTAGAAACATGTTCAAAAAGAGAAGATTTGGAAACAACTCCAAAAAACTTCATAAGCAAAGATAAGAAAAAGGAAATTCCAATCTGTTACAACTGCAACAAGCCTGGGCATATGAAGTTTGACTACTCAGAACTAGACAAAAAGCTAGGAGACAAGAAGAAAAGCTATAATTCTTACTTTAACAAAAAGAATGTCTCTAACAATAGGTAATTTGAAAAGAAGAAGAAAGCCATAGCTACATGGAAAATGTTGGAAAACATGATGCAAGAAAGCTCGAGTGAAGAAGAAGAAGAAAATGAAGCTCAATTCAGCTCCAAAGAAAAGGATGAAGAAGAAAATCATACGGGAATAAGCTTCATGGCGATTCACAATGATGAGGTAAACTCAAAATCTGAAATTTTTTATATTGAAGAATTATTAGAAGAATTGTATTCAAATTTTAAAATATTAAAAGCTAAACATAAAGAAACTAAGAAAGAACTTGAAAGAACAATAAATAAATGCTCTAAATTAAAATAAGAAACACATTGCTCAAAACTAATCAAAATGTCAATATAAAACTTGAGCAAATTAAAGCAGAAAATCATGCTTTTAGAAGAAACTTAACTACTGCCTTGTTGAAACTTAAAACAAAGAAAAATATAGGAAAGCAGAGAAAGAAAAATCATAAAAGAAAATTAGAACCTAAATAGAATATGATTTGGATTCCCAAGACAGTTGCTAAAGTTGTAAATGCAACTAGATATTCAGAAAATAGTTTAGTAACACCTAAAAAATAGTGGATACCAAAATGCTCTGCTACTAACCCACCTGGACCCATTCCTAAATGGGTACCAAAAGTTACAACTTAAATTTATTACTTCAGGTGTGTTTGAGAGCCATAAAGAATAGCAAGTGGTACATTGATAGTAGTTACTCAAGGCATGTGATAGGAGAAAGGGAGCCGTTCATAGAAATTAAAGCTAAGAATGGCGTAACAGTTACCTTTGGGGATAATGGAAAAGGTAGAGTGGTTAGAATTGGTAAAATTGGCCAACCTCCCGCTATTACAATTTTAAATATTTTATTAGTAGAAGGATTGAAACACAACCCTTTGAGTGTTCAATTTTGTGACAATGGTTACAAAGTTGTATTTAAATCTCATACTTATCCTATTTTAGATAGTAAAAATTTAATTGTAGTACTTGGAAAGAGACATGAAAATGGGTATTTGGTAGACTTATGTGATATCCATGTCAAATGTCTTGTTGTAAGTGAAAAAGAACCCATGTTGTAGCATAGAAGACTAGGACATGTTAACAAGAATCTGATTGAAAGATTGTACAATAAAGATCTAGTTGCTGGCTTACCAAAACTCAAATTTGACAATAAGTTGTGTGATACTTGCATGAATGGCAATTAGGTAAAAGAATCATTCAAATCAAACAAAGAAGTATATACAACTAAACCTCTTCAATTGCTATATATGGATTTAGTTGGTCTAACAAGAACAAGAAGCCTTGGAGGGAAACATTACGCATATGTCATTGTAGATGACTTTAGTAGATTTACCTGGGTAATGTTTCTAGTATCCAAAGATGAGGCTTTTTTATTTTTTGAGGTTTTTTCCAAACATGTACAGAATAACCAAAGTTCTCATATAGTATCCATAAGGAGTGATCATGGTGGAGAATTTGAAAACCATAAATTCATTAATTTTTGTGAAAATAATGGAATTCTTCAAACTTTCTCTATACCAAGAACACCCCAATAAAATGGAGTAGTTGAAAGGAAAAACAAATTCTTACAAGAGATGGCTAGGATAATGTTAAGTGAATATAGTCACCCATAGTATTTTTGGGTTGAAGCAATGGACACAACATGTTATGTTATTAACAGAATCTTTACTAGATCAATACTCAACAAAACTCCATTTGAATTATACTATGATAAGAAACCAAATATATCATATTTTCATGCTTTTGGGTATAAATGCTTTATTCTCAATAATGGAAAAGAAACACAAATGGATGAAGAAGAACCAGAAAATGAACCATCCATACTAAAGTAAACAATGAAGGTAATGATATTTTTGCAAAGATTGAAGATTTACCCTGAAAGTTAGATAATTGGTATTGTATATGACAATGTTAGAACTAGATATTCATATCACCAAGTATGAGGCAATTTTGGTTTTATTTCATAAATGAAACCAACTTGCGTAGAACAAGTTTTAGAAGATGAAAACTGAATTTTAGCTATGCAAGAAGAATTAGACTAATTCAAAAGAAATAATTTATGGACTATTATTTCAAGACCAACTCATCAATCTACTATAGGAACTAAATGAGTCTTTAGGAACAAATTAGATGAATTTGGAATTGTAGTAAGAAATAAAGCAAGATTAGGATACTGTTAGGAGGAAGGCATTGATTTTGAAGAATCATATGCTCCTATTGGAATGTTGCAAGGATTGAAGTCATTAGAATGCTTCTTGCATTTGCATCCTTTATGAATTTCAAGTTATATTAGATGGATGTCAAGAGTGCATTCCTAAATGGATTTATTAATGAAGAGGTCTAGGTTTGAAGATCCTCATAACCCAGAATATGTATTCAAACTAAAGAAAGCCCTCTATGGTTTAAAATAGGCTCCTAGAGCTAAGTAATGAAAGGCTAAACAAATTTCTATTCGAGAAAGGCTTTTCGAGAGGCAAAGTTGATACTACTCTCTTCATTAAGCATGCAACAAAGGATATTCTTATAGTTCAAGTATATGTTGATGATATAGTATTTGGTGCAACTAATGAAAATCTTTGCAAGGAATTTTTTAAGACAATGTAGGGAGAATTTGAAATGAGCTTGATGGGTGAACTCAACTTCTTCTTGAGACTGTAAATTAAGCATGAAAGAAGGAATTTTTATGCACCAAGCCAAATATACAAAAGAATTCCTAAAGAAATTCAACATTGAAGATGGAAAAAGTCCCATGAGCACTTTAACAAAAATAGACAAAGATGAAAGAGGTAAGTCTTTTTGCCAAAAGCTTTACAGAAGTATGATAGAATCTCTGTTATCTTTAACTACTAGTAGACCTAACATAATGTTTAGTGTATGCATTTGTGCTAGATTCCAATCATAACCAAAAGAGTCACATCATATTATTGTAAAAAAAATATTTAGATATCTTTTAGATACACCTAATCTTGGATTATGGTATCCAAAAGGTTCAGATTTTAATTTAATAGGTTACTCAGATGCAGATTTTGATGGGAAAGAGTACCTCAGGATCTTGTCAATTTTTAGGAAGCATGATCATTTCATGGTTTTCTAAGAAACAAACATTAGTTGCATTATCAACTGCTAAAGTGAATATGTAGCAGCAGGTAGTTGTTGTGCACAGATCTTATGGATGAAACAACAACTAAAAGACTTTAGCCTTAACTTTATAGATATACCTATCAGATGCGACCATACTAGTTCTATAAATCTGACCAAGAATCCAGTTCTACATTCTAGAACTAAACATATAGAAATCTGGCATCATTTTATTAGGGACCATGTTCAAAATCATGACGTTAGCTTAGAATTTGTCCCAACAAAAAATCAACTAGCAGATATCTTCACAAAACCATTACTAGAAGAAAGATTCAACATGATAAGAAGAGAATTAGGCATGCTAGATCCAAGTGCATAAAATTCATAATTCATCAAAATAACATATTCATAATAACATCTTTATTACAAAAAAATTTATTCAACTAATCAGCAAGAGCATCTACTACAGCTTCTAGCTCCCCAATACACTGATTAGCCTCTACCAATTCTTCTTCAAGCTTCTTCATGCGCTCCATTGCCTTATTATATGCTGCACATCCCCTTGTCAAAAGACAATCAACATTTCGGTTGAATCCTCTAGCAAAAACTAGTTCCACCTTCAACTATTCTATTTGCTCCTTTAGAAATCGAACTCTAATGGACTCCTCCGACTGATCATTCTCTCTTTCGTGATAAACTCGATTTGTAGAAGATCTTAAAGATGCCATGTTTGATCTCTAAAATTTTAGTTAAGCTTCTATGCATATACAATGTAAAATAAAAAGTACATAAATGCATATTCATTCATCTATCTCAGTAATAATACTATTTAGCGGGTCAAAAGGATAGTTAATGAGAACATTAAAAACTATAATCTAGATTACAAGGTTTGGAGTTAAGTTAGGTTTCGTACTTTGGAATTTCCGAAGCCTTAAATAAAAATCTCCAAAACCTTATTGAAAGTTTCCGAAGCCCAAACTAAAGTATCCAAAGAATAGCAAACCTCTCTGAAGCAATGCTTCGGAATATCTGAAACCTCATATCAAACATTTTTATTTGAAGAATCTCTTTTGGAATCCATATCATTAGTATTTTGGAGATCTTCATATCTGAAATTCAAAATCAATCTTCTCCAAAAAAATCCTTTTAGAATGTCCGAAGCCAAAACACATTAGTGTTTCAAAACCCTTTTTTTAAAGCAAATTTGAAGTGGAAAAATCGTTAAAACCTCTCTGAAATCCCTCCTTCAGAGAAGATGATCCATTTTCCTGCTTCTTTCAAATCTCATTCTCATTCCACTCATTCCACCTTCCTGCCTTCTCCATAAAAATTTTTTTCCTCTCCAAAAGCCTAGAGCCTCTGTAGAAATGGTGAAAACAAAAGGTGCAGAAAGCAACAGAAAGGAAAGGAAAAACTCTCTACCATAGAGGACAACCAAGAAGGCAAGGCGAGAATCTAATACTCTAGTGGTAATCTTCCTAAATTGCTCATCTAATTATTCTAGGTTCTCAGAAAGATATGAGGAGAGAGGAATAATCAAAAGGAAGATTTTCATTTTCAGAGCATTTGGAATACAATTTGAAGAATTAGAATGGTTGAAATATCAAGGCTGGGATGCCTATGTCAGTTACAAAGATAGCTTATATTCGAGACTGGTGAGGACTTTAATCTGTAAGCTCAACACCAGAACAGAAAGATCATGGATTGGAGGCACAGAAATAGAGCTATCTTAAGAAAGTTTATGGAATTTCTTCAATCTCCTTGAAGAAGAAGAAGAGGAGATTGTATGGCCTTCAAGGGCAATGATATTTTCAAACTTAGCTAAAACTGAGATAGATGAGAAAGAAAATTATTTGCCTGCTAGTCACTTGAATGCAAACCTCAGGCTAGCATACCTCATTGTTATGAATAATGTATACCCCAGAAAAAGAGTAGTAGGGGATATATCTAAGAAGGATGCCAAAATCATATGGGCATTAAAGAATAAAAGAAAATTAAATTTGGCCAGATTGATGATAGATCATATCCACTTCATCAATAGCACCACAATGTTTCCTTTGCCTTATAGTATAGCTCTGACCAAGTTGATCAAGAAAGCAAGAGTAAATCTCTCCAATGAATAAGAAGAGCTTCCAAGAAACACTGACAGATTGGATGAGCAAACTTTAAAAAGGATGGGCTTTCAGCATACTACACAAGGCTGGATCACTAAAAGACCAAGAAGAGCAACTCAGTTAAAAGGATACAGACTTGATTGAAGTTCAGAGAAAAGAGATGCTATAAAATAGGCTACTGAGCCAAGACCAAAAAACCCCCTTTCATGAAGAAGAAGAAGAAACAACTAATAGACAAGAGTTCATCAGTTTACCAGTAGGAAGAATGGAAGAGTTCTCCAACAGAGAAGAACAAAGAAAAGCTGAGAGAATAGAAGATGTTCCAAGAGAGGAACAAAGAGTTGATATAAAAGATATTATGCAAGAAATTTTGAGAGAAAATGCACTAAGAGACACAGCAACAGCAGAAGTACCATATCACACCCCCATTAGATCTCCTTCACCCATCAGACCATCTCATACTGATCAACCATCCAATTCTTCAGTTCCCACTCCACCAATTCTCACAAAGATCCTCAAAGACAGAAAAACTATGATAGAACATTTTACTCAAAGCTTACTTCTTTAAATGATTGAAATGAAATGTAACCATTCCATGGCTATGTCTTAAATGATTCTCAGAGCTGACAGAATTGAACAAAAACTTGATTCTTTACAAGCTCTAGCAGAATCACTCAAAGGTCAACCTTATTTCACTCCACCTTAAACTCATTTCTACCAATTCTCAAACTCATCCATCATCACCCTCTATCATTCAAAAGGTTACTCAGTTCATGAGTCAACCTACTGATATGAATTTCATCATTCTATACATTCCACTTCTACAACCACTATCAACTCCTCCATTACCACCATCTTCTACTCCATTGGCATCAGCACCACCATCAGCTCCAACAACAGAAAAATATGGGTGATCTGCCTCCCAACTATTTCTTACCTATATTCTATCACCATTCGAAGATCCCATGGATTTAGTGTTGAAATGTGTCAAAAGAGGAATAATAATTCCTTAAAGAATTGAGGAAATTCCACCTAAGTGGACCTATGCTACTCTAATAAATCATCTACCTCCTTCCAAAAAGAAAATTGTTGATGGAAATCCTAATTATATCCTTCAAATTCCTAATCCAATCAAGATTACAAGGAAAGAGTATGCCACCATGATATTAATCAATTGTCAAGTCTTCAAAATATTTTCTTCTCAAAATATTCATCTACCCAATGAAGACCTTCCATTTCCTAAACTTGAGGATCCTAAATTTCTTCAAATGATCATCATTCTTCCAGATCCTCCGTTCACTCCAAAGAACTACAAAATTCAAATTCTTGATAAGGAGTTCATTCTTTAATGGTACTTTGAGAAATTCCTTCAAATACTTCCAGTCTCAAAACCTATTAGAAAAGAGTTTCCACCTCCCTCAAGACTACATAACTTCTTTATTCTCGCTAGGGAAGAATTTAACTTCTACAATAATTCCAACTTGGAGGCAATTGCTGACAATCTCCCTCTTCCATATCCTAAAATGGATGATCCTTCTATTCAAGATAATGACTAAACCTTGGAGTCAACCTCTTCCACCTTCTTCATCTACTTCAAAAGCCAAAAATCTCACCAAACTACCTCCTCTCACTACCAAAACCAAAAAGCCACCTACTATCCCAAAACCAAAACCAGCCCCAAAACCAAAACCAAAGCTAATTCCCAAACCAAAACAATCACCTTCTTCCTCATAGCCATCCACTTCCAAACCAAAGAGGAAAGCAAGAATTCCACCTCCTAAGGAACACAAGAAGGCTCCTTATGAGAGAATCACACTGTACCATGACAAATATAGAGCTCGATTGAATGCAAACATAGAAGCTCTCCTGAAAGGGCTTCCTCCAGTCTTTCCTGAGCTGCTAGATCCAAAATATCTAGAAAGAATTGATATCATTTATGTTAATAGCTGTGGACCCTTTGCATACACGCATGAACCTCCTGTAGCAGTTCCACAGAATCCATTTTTTATCCCTCCTCCTCCACCAAAAAGGGCTAGAACATCAAAGCTCTCTCCCAAACCATCTTCTTCTGCACCCCAATCATCTTCTTTTGAACCCAAACCACCACTTTCACCTCTGCAAGATGTCTTTTTAAAGACATCAGAGAAAACCCAAACCACCAAATTAAATCTACTGTAATTTTTTTCTTTGATGTAAAACTTTTTGTATTTTCTCTGATGTATCTACATTGTAACTTTTCAATAGTTCAATATATATATATATATATGTATTTCTTTCACATAATTGCAAATGACTATTAATATCTATTTCCACCTTTTTTATTATGACAAGAAGGGGGAGAAAAATGTATGAAACATTGTGATATAAAAGAAAAATGTATGAAAAATGTGTGATATAAAACTTATGTCATAAAATAAAGTATGATGCATTGAAAATTTCTGTTTCCATTGATATTCATAAAATCTCTATAACAAAATATGCATCAATTCAGGAGCTAATCTAAATTAGCTAATTGAAATTTTTCTAAAATATCTACAAAATAAGTTGCATTAAATCTATGATTAGACAAGTTTTAAAAGGTATATCACTCATTGTTTTGTCATCAAAAAGGGGGAGAATGTTGAACCATGTTATCTAGCTTGATTTTGATGGTAAACATTCTTAACCAAGTATGTTTTGATGATGAGCAAAAGCATGAGTGAAACATTAAGGTACTAACATCTTATTTTCAAGAATGTTACAAAAAGTTTAAATTATTCAACTTGAGAATAATCTTAATGATGACAAAAAGGAAGATATGAAGTAAATGCTCTTTTATAATTAAGTATATAAACATCACATATACTCAATTCAAAAAAATAGAATTTTTGAAGTGTTGAAGACATGCTTTTGAATCAAAAGAAGCAACTTCAAAATCACTTTAACACACTTCAGAAAAGATTGGATTGCTTCAAAAATGTCCTAACAAACTTTGAAGTAGGTACAATGTGTTTTGAAGCAGATTGCATTACTTCAAAAAATGCCTCAAAGAACTTTAGAAAAAATGGTTGACACTTTAGAAATTGACATGGTATGGTTCAGAACTATCTCAATAGACTTCAGAGATAACTTAATGATCTTCGAAGATGTCTCAACAAGCTTTGGACAAGTCTATGAGTAAACAGTAAGCTTCGGAAATCATCACAAGCACATTTCAGAAAATCTTTAAGCAATCTTCAGAGTCTTTTTCAAAACTTTAGAGATCTTACAAGTGTTCTTTAGAGATAATCAAGATTGCTTTAGAAAAGACACAATGACTTTCAGAAATTATGAAAAAAGCTTTGGAATTATCAAGAATGGTTCCGAAAAAGCAGAAAGAAGGTTCGCACAAGATTTAGCATGCTTTGCAGAGAGTTGAAAAGCTTTGGAGAAATCATGGATGTTTCAGATAAGTTACAAGACACTTCGGAAACAACAAGATTCAAACAATCTTCGGAAAAGATTTGAACAATCTTCGGAGATATTAACCAAGCTTCAAAAGTATTAAGTCATGCTTCGAAACTGTTAAGTCATGCTTCAGAGATGTTTTAACAGGCTTCAAATTACTTTTTGAAAGACATTATCAGTTCAAAAAATATGAACTTCTATCTAAAAATGAATGTCACAACTGAGTAAGGTTAAAATTACTTCTGAAAATCTAAAAAAAAATAATTCAAATAATCCAAAATCAGTCATGACCCTAATTGTTCACTCATCTCTTTGGAACACCTGACACAAAAAGTGAATGTTCAGAAAAGTCATTGATAGAAGTAGCAAACTGATGCAAGAAGCAGCAAAGTTAGACGTCAGACAAAAGATAAGGTAAAGAAAAATATTTTTGAATGTTTGAATGTCTACCAAGATCAGCAATAGAAAAATCTCTCTCAACCTATAAATGAGAGATTCAGAAGCAGAAGAAAACAAACTAGATTGAAAGTAATATACGAATCATAGGGGCGCAAATGAATCATCCTTCCAATAGTTTGTCTATTGGTTCATCTATTGCAAGTAATGGATGAATTGTAGAAGCGCAGGCAAATCATCTTTCCAGCAATTTGTCTATTGGATTATCTATTATAAGTAATAGACAAATTGTACAGGCGTAGATTAATCCTATTACTCTGCATTTGGCTGTTTTCATAAATGATCATTGGCTTGATATGCTATTCAACTGTGGCTCAGTTATGACAAATGAAGCCTATTGTATACTTGTTTCTTTGTGTTCATCAAAGATAATCTTCACTTTGATAGATGAACAGTGACTTGGTTGATCCCTTTTCATTTGAGCTTTTAAGGTAGTGGTACTTTGTCTCTAGGTTCTGCACTCATCCAAGGTATTTATCTTTTCAGTCAAATGACTTGACGCCTTAGAATATCTTCTAATTCTTCTTTGTGTTCATTAGGCCTGCAACTTAGTTTTGCAGGCTAAATGCTTGGCATTAACCATTAGTATATAATCTTTAATTAAGTTTTGTTTATTATCGAAACCACACATTTATACTAACATTTATACTAACATTCTCCCCCCTTTTATGATGACAAAACTTGATTAAAAATTATCTCATAAGAGATAAACTCCCCTTGCATTATGTAATAAGATAAAAATATTTTGCAAGTTTTAATCATTTTACAAGTTGCCATTATCCATGATCTCCCTTGACTAGTTTATATATGTATTCTCCCCCTGATTGGTTTAAGATTATGCATTTTAATTTTCAAATTTTTGTGGTCTCCTTGAGATAATTTGGTGCAGATTCTTTCTCCCCCTTTTGTCATAAATAGATCATTCCCAATAAACATTTGCTAACAAAGAAATAAATAAACAAATATGTCATTTCATTGTATTACAATACAAACAGAGTTACAAAGTAGTTTGGCCTAGATACAAATATTCTAAGTTTATCGAGATGGAGTGGGAGATTGTGGTGAAGCCCGATGGAGGGCCCTTAGGGCAATGGGGGGATGTGCATCCAAAACTTTGAGAGGTTTCTTCAAGTGTGAGAACCATAAGTTTTGAATGGTGGATAGGAAGATGAGGGGCTGGAGATGGATGTAATATACTTGTTACTTCTATTCCCCTCCTCTTCAAATGCCTAAGAAGATGGTAATATTTGAATCACGGCTATTTGGCAAAGATGAGATTGAAGGATGATGTCTGCAAAGCCAGATTATGAAAAAAAATACCTCTGATAGAATACATGGAAGATAGTTATAGGTAGAAGCATTATCATCCCACCAGGAGAACAAGTGAAGAAGCAATTGTTAGTTATCCCATGTAATAGATATCTCAAGAGGGAAGGGGTGAATTGAGCATATAAAAATCATGGCTAAATAAAAATTAATGAGCTAAGTAGAAGTTGATATGCAGCTCGTATGTAATTTCCATACCTGTTCATTTGTTCATAGTGGCTGCTTCATTTCTACGTTTAACTTCTTTTAACTATACTTATTTTAGATAAGTGATTGTGTGTTTAGCGATATGTGAAATGTGATAATAAAATAGTTATAAGGAAAGTGACATAATCAAGCGGACAACACACACAACAATAAGCAAAGCGACATAATCAAGCGGACAACACACACAACAATTTTTATAGTGGTTCGAGAACACCGTTCCTACATCCACTCTTCTAAGAGCACATACTCATTATGCCTTGGGTTCACATATAATGAAAATAAAAAAGTGCTCCTAGCACTTCTTCTAGATTCCAGCTCTAGGGAGCATAAATCATGTTCCTAACCCTCTTTTGGATTCCAGCTCCAAAGGGCATAAACATAGTACTCCCAACACTCTTTTGGTTTTCACAAGTTTACTAGGAAACTCACTAGTTTCTAAGATCACTAACAAAATTATTAGTTTTCCAGAGCTCACCAACAATTCATAAAATGTGGTTTTCTTGAGCTCACCACCAACTCACATAGTTGATTAATAGCACTCATTTTGCGCATTACATTGCCTCTTTTGCTAAGCTAATTTGTACATATTTTGAGCACATAGAAAATGATATCTCATTGACGCTCATTAGATATCAATACTCTAGTTGTATGATTAAAATAAAACTTTTAGGCTCATTGTCTATTAGTGCAATAGAGATTGATTATCTAAGAGGAAGCATGGTCTGGTTGAGAGATGTTACTTGTTCAAGCTCTGTTCTAATTTTTCTCTTAGCTTCCTCAACCTTCTTCATTGGAACTGCACTACCTTTATATTGCTTCAGAAATTTCTACCCTTTGGAGGTAGTTGGCTTTCTTTTGAATGTTCAAGACCATTCTAATTTCTCTTGTTGAAAAATTGTCTTCTTGAGAAACTCATTTATAATTGGAAAGTCTGCAGTGTCATTCTTGAAGAAGATGCCTTTTCAATTTAAAAAAATACTAGATAAAGACTTTTCTACATGACTGACTCTTTCATTATTTTGAAAAGATGCCCATTAAGCTTGAAGGGACGCAGCCTCTAAAAATTGTAACCTTTATCAAAGTGTAGACTACTTTACTTTGAATTTCTTTCCATCTTTAGTTAAGCTTGATTTGTCTAATCTGCTTAATTGAATCTACTTCAAATAAGATTTTGATCTAATATTGTAGTCAGCAATGTCTATTATAGGTGGCTTATGACATGCAAACAAATCCTCTTTTTAGTCGTTCATATGATGAGTTGTCTGCTAGAAGTAACAAATTAATCATTGAGGCATAGATGACTCATTTCTTCAGTGGTTGTCTGATGGTTTGTCTGTTGCAAGTGGCATACAACTTTTGTAGATGAAGATGATAGACAAAGTTATTCTTCTGTGGCTGCTATGTCACTTCTACTTTATCTTTTATATTTTTTGTAGAAGATTGCTAACATGTTGCTTGTTCTTCTTTAGTTTTAGATAGACTTTTTATTGAAGACAAATGCTTGAGTAATTTGAATTTACTTTAGCTCTTCATTTGTCTAAGTTCAACTCTGTTTCATCTCTGCTTTTGCAAACTAAATTCATCTTTATGTTGCAAATAAACATTGATTATAAGTAGTTTATCCAACTTCTCCATGGAACGACTTGTCTGAATCTTTTTTTGACAGATGCCCTCAGATACTGACTTTATCTATAGAAGATTTATCCGATCACTCATTGAGACTTTGAACTTCATAACTATAGATATACTTGATGGCTTCTTTTCAATGTTTCAGTGCCATTCTTTCTGAGCATTCTTGTCTTCTTATCTATCTGTGGATTTTGCTTACTGATGTTTTCCTTTGTATATGCTATCCACTATATTTGAGTTGCTTCCTTATATATTTATATTTGTATCTATAATTCTTGGGAACACAACTGTTAGTACTACAAATGCTCATTCATATGCTGTTGCTCATCATCAAAACTTGGCTAGTTGCCATATGCACTATTTTGTTCAACATTCTCCTCCTTTTTGATGATGACAAAATATTTGAGTGAAATACCTTTTGAGAGAGTAAAAATATTCATAAGTATAAATGCACATGAGATTTATGCATAGATAAATGTATTGTGGCTCCCCCTAACTAGTGCATAATTTGCTTATTTAACTTCTCTTGACTTAATGTGTTATTTTTAATTTTGGCTCATGTGGCTCGGCTCCCCCTGAATAGGTAATATAATAGTTTTTACTCACACTATATTTCTCCCCCTTTTTATCATAATAAAAAAGATAGATAATTTTTCAAGGAATAACATGCAAGCAATATGGGAAAGCTATGAACCGAGAACATCCAAGCATTATCTAAGAATGTATACTTCATTAATGTGCAAAATAAATGTACATGATATAGACAAAATCAAAATACGGTATGTTGAGCAATCTAAACATTATCATTAGATTGTACAATGCTTTCTTTGTAATTAACAACCTTGAGTCAAAGTTGAAATTCAGGATATGCTAAATATGGATAAGGAAGAGGTTTTCCTTGAGGATTGGCTTTAGCATTGGCCGCTATCCTTCTTTTACATAGCGTGTGACTTATGGGAATAGGGTCAATGTATCTGTAATTTTCTGAGGGGTCATCAACTTTTGAAGGTTTAGAAATGGATTTCTTGGTTTTAGTGATTGGAATCTTGAATCTTGAGGAACGAGGAGGATTGGGTAAGGCAAGAAGATGAGGTGTTGACTTAGAAGAAGAGATACTAGAGGAAGAACTTGTTAGCATGGATGGTGAAATCCCAAATTTTGTGGAAACAATTCCTTTAGGTTCAATTACCTTATTCCTCTCAAAATAGTCTTGATTATCAGACTCAGGAAAGGGTGAAGGTAGGTTAGCAAAATATTCATTCATCTACATGAACCTTCACTGTCGATATACATCATATGGGAGATAGAACAAATTAGGATCAGATGCATCAAGAACAACGTGAGGTCATACCCTTGAAGTTGACTTTACAAATAAGGAATTGTTTGTTTGAGGAGGAGTTAGGGTGGATGATGACGATGATGATGGTCCTTGGAAATTTAATACTTAGTTATCAATGAATTCATCTATGTTTGGAAGATCTGGTTTAAAGTTCTTAGGAAGAGGCCTTTTAATAATGTCAATGTTGAGTTTTATGAATTTTAGGGTCATCAAAGTGTGGGAATGGAAGATCCAAGTAACTAAAACTTGCCTTTTGAGCTTTTAATTTAGAGTAAGCATGTTTATTTATCTTTTATTTATGCTTAATTTCTTCCTTAGTTAATCTTATCTTATTGCTAAGTTTTATTGGTGGTGGAAAAGAGATAGCAGGAGGTACAAATTTCTAGGATCTTTTATGGAAGAGAGATAGAATTTTTTTATTTGAAGAGAATGTAGAGGTGCTTTCTTTTTCAGCAAGAGTGAATTTCCTAGTTCTAGTAATGGAGAGATGAGAATGAGTAGCACCATGGGAGTCACTTAATGAAAGGTAAGTGTTTTTCTTTAAAGTGGTTTTTATGGTGTTAAAAATTTGAGCAAGAGGTATTTCTAAATCAGAGAATGCTTCAACTAATTTAGATGGAGATGAAAATGACGAGGATGTAGAAATTGGAGAGTTATGAGTTATGTGAGCAGAAGGTGAGTGATGGTAGTTGGTGAATGAAGGGGAAGTTGAGGAATAAGTACACCTGATTGGTGAAACATATATGGTTTTGTGGAGTGGAGAAAACTTTGGAGAGGATCAAGATAATTATGCTTGATTTCTGATGGATTTGGCTGAGGAAATTAGAGTGTCTAGTTTTTGATCCATTGAATCCATCCTAACATTGAGAGATGAAAAGAATGTTTCAATATTGATGAGTCTTCTCTCTAGGTCTTGTGGAGTGGGATGAATTAGTGAAGGTGATTGGGTTGGTCTAAATGATTTTGGACTATGAGGTGGAGATGGTCTAGCTACTGCCTCTACTTCTATTGTTGCTGAAGTTGAATGTATATGATTCTCTTGTTGCTCCCTTGATCTTTCTTCATCATCTCTTACCCTTTCTGCTACAAGAACTTCATCTTATACTTTCTTCAGTAAAGAAATACTCTTATATAAACTTATCAATCATCTCAGTTGCAAAATTTTTAGTGACAACTTCTCTATTTGCTTTATCTGTGTTGACTCCTTCTGCTACTGATGAGGGGATTTCCTCCCTTTCTTCCCTGAATGATTCTACCTTTTCTTCTTCTTCTTCTTCTTCTTCTTCTTCTTCTTCTTCTTCTTCTTCTCTAACCCTTTTTGGTTGTTCTAGCTTTCTTAGTGATAATACCATTTGATGAAATAGATATTTCCATTCTTTTCAGTGTCATCTCATCAATCATGTCTAAGTATTTGAATTCATCTGGTACTTCATGTGATAGATCCACCTCTGCCTTTCTCAATATTTTGTTCATTGCCATTCCATAAGGTAGAGGGAGTCTTGCTAATGATTTTACTTGATGAAGCTATTCAAACATGAGTTTGGTTAGATCTAGCTTCTTCTTATATTCCAGTGCCCAAGGATTCCTTTCATCTCTTTCTAAAATGTTATCCCTGCTTCCAATCTTGGGATATACGCTGTTGCTTAGGATATTGTGTGCAAGTCTTAGATTTACCTCTAGATTCTTAGGATTGAGACTTTTTACTTTGTCCCCAATGGTTATCTCTATTAGCTATGAAAATAACTCTTTCCTTGGTGTTGGCCACTTGAACGTCTACATTTCAATCATGGGGAGATTTAAGCATTGTTTGATTCTTTCAGGAGACATGTTTATTTCCTTGTCTCCAATCTAGGACTTTTTCATCTTAGGATCAAGTTGCCAAGAAGTATTTTCACCATTCTCAAATAACATTTATCTTTGCAACTCATGAACTTGTTTCATCCCTGGAAATTTATCCAACTACATATTTCTATCTTCATTTCTTTGAAGAAGTCAAAATCAATAACCTGTCCTTTCAATGCTTTTATTTTGTTATACTTGCTTGTAAACTTATGATAGCTTTGTTCATCATTTCGAAAGGTTACCTCAAGAAGCCAGTTTCTATGAAACCTTAGTTTGTGAGGAGGTTGCATCTCCTTCGATTCTTCTCTTGCCAGATGTAGATGCTTAAATCATCTCTATGGTTCTTGAATACACCATCTCTACAAGTTAGATTTTAGGGTTTTCATGTGGAGGAACTTGAGGGGTTTTTGAAATGGCACCAAGAAGGTGAGGAGTGATGAGGAAAATAGTGGGATTTGAATCACCTTCTTCTAAAAAGAGGAATTTTTTCACCAATAGTGAATGCGAAAGATGAGTCTAAGATGAAGTCAAAGGAGGGTTTTTATCGAGTATCTCCTCGAGAGCTTCAGACAAATTAGTTGGCTTCAGATAATCCTATAGACAAAGTGATGACTTTGTCTACTAATAGATATGAGATAATGGGATTTTTCAATTTATTTTTGATTTGAGATATATATGATTGTCTGAGAGTATACTAATGATTCACTTATGATTAGAGGACTGTGATTTACAAATATTTGAGTGATTAATCTCTTTTGACTTTAAAGCATGCGTAGTTAGTTCAGAAAAATATACCTTCAACTTTTGCAGATAATTTAGTGTGCATGGCATTCAAATGATATGCTATTATGAAACATTCGAAATTTTAAAGCAAATATAAATTTCTTGAAAATTTGAGAATTTAGATTAAACAGTTACCTCATTTTCTTGTATTGTTAAGATAATAAAAGATGCTTACTTGATTGTCTTCATCTCCTTTGGGTTTTCCTTAAATGATTCTTCTGACTTCTCTTGACCTGTAGCTCTTGTATAGAGTCAATTGCTTGAGTCCTCTGGACCTTGTTAGCTTTGTCACAAATAATTTCTCATGCATTTTTAATAAAGCTACATATGAATATTCTATCAAGATTAGTGGGAGACAGGAATTCCAAATTTTCAGAATCTATAATAGAACATTAATACATAAAAGTTTGCAACTAACTTGTCCCTGAGCAGGAATGTTATGGAATGATTTGGCTATGGGAATCTCTTCACAAGTTCACTTTTGGTAATTAAAATTAACTTATGAAGCCTACTCTAATACCAGTTCTTGGTCCCATATAATCGATAGCTCAAGAGGGGATGGGTGAATTGAGCATATAAAAATTATGGCCAAATAAAAATTAATGAGTTAAGTAGAAGTTAATATGTAGCTCATCTGTAATTTCCATATCTGTTCATTTGGTCATAGTGGCTACTCCACTTCCAAGTTTAACTTCTCTTAGCTATACTTATTTTAGATAAGTGATTTTGTGTGTAGGGATACGTGAAATGTGATAATAAAATAATTATAAGCAAAGTAACACAATCAAGCAGACAATACACATAGCAATTTTTATAGTGGTTTAGGAACCCCGTCTCTACATCCAATCTTCCAAGAGTACACACTTATTGTGCCTTGGGTTCCACTATATCTCATATAATGGAAATACAAAAGTGCTCACGGCACTTCTTCTAGATTTTAGCTCTAGGGGGCATAAAACGTGTTCCCAATACTCTTTTAGATTCCAGCTCCAGGGGGCATAAATGTCGTGCTCCCAACACTCTTCTAGTTTCATAAGTTCACCAGGAAACTCGCTGGTTTAAAAGATCACGAGTAAACTTGTTGGTTTTCTAGAGCTCCCTAACAACTCATACAATGTGGTTTTCTTGAGCTCATCACAAACTCACATAGCTGATTAACAACACTCATTTTTCATATTACATTGCCGCTTTTACTAGGCTAATTTATACATAGTTTATGCACATATAAAATGATATCTCATTGAAACACATTAGATATTAGCATTCTAGATATATGATTAAGATAAAACTTTTAGGCTCATTGTCTATCATTGCAGTGGAGATTGATTATCTAGGAGGAAGCATAGTTTGATTAAGAGATGTTACTCGTTTAAGCTTTGTTCTTATTTTTCTCTCAACTTCCTCAACCTTCTTCATTGACACTAAACTACCTTGATATTGTTTTAGAAATTTCTGGCTATTGGAGGTAGTTGTTTTTCTTTGAATGTTGAAGACTGTTCTGAATTTTCTCTCATTGAAAAGTTGTCTTCTTAATAAGCTCGTTTATAGCTGGAAAGCCTACAACGCCGTCTTTGAAGAAGATGCCTTTTTGGTTTTAGCAAACACTAGATAAAGACATTTCTGCATGACTAACCCTTTCATTATTTTGGAAAGACGTCCATTAAGCCTGAAGAGACTGAACCTTTGAAAGTTGTAACCTTTATCAGAGTGTAGACTGCGTTCCTTTGAATTTCTTTCCATCTTTAGCTAAGCTTGATTTGTTCGGTTTATTTAATAGAATCTGCTTCAAATGAGAGTTTGACTAGAGAGTGTAATTGGTGATGTCTGGTACAAGTGGCTTCTACTTGTTATGATATTTCATAGATCACTAGTAAACTTGTTAGTTTTCCAGAGCTCACTAACAACTCATACAGTGTGGTTTTCTTGAGCTCACCACCAGCTCACATAACTGATTAACAACACTTATTTTGCACATTACATTACCTCTTTTACTAGGCTGATTTGTACATATTTTGAGAACATATAAAATGATATCTCATTGAAGCTTATTATATATCAATACTCTAGATGTATGACTAAGATAGAACTTTTAGGCTAATGGTCTATTAGCGTAATGGAGATTGATTATCTAAGAGGAAGCATGGTCTAATTGAAAGATGTTACTTGTTTAAGCTCAGTTCTAATTTTTCTCTCAGTTTCCTCAACCTTCTTCATTGACACTACATTAACTTTATATTGCTTTAGAAATTTTTACCCATTGGAGGTAGTCGGGTTTCTTTTGAATGTTGAAGACTGCTTTGATTTCTCCTGTTGAAAAGTTGTCTGCTTGAGAAACTCAATTGTAGTTGGGAAGCTTGTAGTGCCATTCATGAAGAAGACACCTTTTCAGTTTTAGTAAATACAAGATAAAGACTTTTTTACTTGACTGACTCTTTCATTATTTTGAAAAGATGCCTATTAAGCCTAAAGGAATGTAGCCTCTACAAATTACAACCTTTATTAGAGTGTAAACTTCTTTCCTTTGAATTTCTTTCCATCTTTAGTTATGCTTTATTTGTCCAATCTGTTTAATAGAATTTGCTTCGAATAATATTTTAATTAAAGAGTGTAGTCAGTGATGTCTGGTATTGCTCTTCATGATATGTCATATTTTATTTGAGAACTTTGTTTGATCATATCTTGGATTTGTCTCTTTTATGTAACAAACAGAGTAGCTCTAAGTCGATCCACATAATAAACAACTTTGTCTTTGTAATTTTGTTAGAGACCATTGCACAATTTTACTTCGTCTTCTAGTTTATTTGTTGTAAGTGACAAATGAATTGTAGAAGCATAGATGAAGTTCTTATCTTTACTGGTCATTAGATGATATTTTCTTAGTAGACGAAGTTTCTTTCATCAAGCAAAGAAGCTTTGTTTGTTGTAAGTAGCAGATGATCTTTGTAGCGCAGACAAAGCTTCTTCATAGTAGACAAAGTGATTTTCACCAAACAAAGTTTTCTTTTCACTTGATGAAGTAGCTTTGTCTATTTTAAGTAGCAAATTACTCTTCTTGGCCCATACAAGGCTCCTTCTTATATGACAAAATGACTTTGTTTGTTCAAATTTGCAGATGAAGTTTTGGGCTGCAAACAAAGTCTTCCAAGTGGTTTGTTTATTATAATTGATAGACAAAGTCATGACATGCAGATGAATCCTCTTTTTAATCATTCATATAATGGGTTGTCTATTAGAAGTAACAGTAAAATCATTGAGGCTTATATGACTCATTTCTTCAGTGGTTGTCTAATGGTTTATCTGTTGCAAGTGGCAGATAACTCTTGTAGATGAAGACAGTAGATAAAGTTATTCTTCTATAGCTACTATGCCATTTCTACTTTGTCTTCTACATTTTCTGTAGAAGATTATAGATAGGTTCCTTGTTCTTCTTCAATTTTAGATAGAATTTTTATTGAAGACAAATGCTTGAGTAAGTTGACTCTACTTTAGCTTTTCATTTGTCTGAGTTCAACACTGTTTCATCTCTATTTCTGTAACTGAATTCATCTTTGTGTTGTGATAAGCATTGATTATAAGCAGTTTATCCGACTTGTCTGTGGAATGATTTGTCTGAATCTTTTTTAGACAGATTCTCTTAGATACTGACTTTATCTATAGAAGATTTATCCGATGACTTATTGAGACTTTGAACTTCATAGCTACAAATATACTTGATGACTTTTTTTCAATGTTTCAATATTCTTTCTAAGCTTTTTTGTATTCTTTTTTATCAGTGGATTTTGCTTACTGATGTTTTCCTTTGTGTACACTTTCCACTATATTTGAATTGCTTCCCTGTATGTTTATATCTATATTTGCAATGTTTGGGAAAACTGTTAGTACTATAAATGTTTACTCATATGTTGTTGCTCATCATCAAAACTTGGTAGGTTACCATGTAGACCATTTGGTTCAACAATTATTGATTCTTTAGTTCCAACCACTCACTCCTCTTCCCACTGTACTAACTCCCTAAGTGTCCTTCTTTGAGTAGCTTCATTGTTGTGGTGCAGAGAAGGATTACTAGTCAGAGGTTAAAATAGACTTGTTTTGGGAGTAATAGTAGGTAATTGATATGATATTTCAAGAAAGAAGGTATAAGTCAGCCAAAGATAAAGTTTGATGTGATATGAATAGTTGAAAATTGATTTTAGCAAGAAAGCAAGGTGTACATGACCCCAAAAACTGAGATTCAGACAAAGTGAGAATTAGATAATGTATAGAAATAACTTAGACAAAGTCAAGCCTCATTAAAAACATATCAAAATAGTGCAATTTTAGGGACAAAAATATCAAAGATTTCATTCTCATGTGTTCACATTAGTCATGCCTAGTTCTTGTTTAATGTTGCAAAAAGATTCTAAAGACAGTGGCTTAGTAAAGATGTCAGCAAGTTGAGCATTTGTAGGCACATACTCTAAGTATATATTATGTTTTTCTATATGATCTCTAATGAAGTGATGCCTAATGTCTATATGCTTGGTTCAAGAATATAAGACAAGGTTCTTTACCAAGCATATGGCACTAGTATTGTCTCATTTAATAGGTATGTCTCTATAGCATAGTCCATAGTCTATAAGTTATTGTTTTATCCAAAGTAATTGAGCGTAGCAACTTCTAGCTGCTATATATATTCATGTAATATCCCACACCCCACCCTATGTGTTTTGACCATTCCACACCAAGATTGATGTGGAATGGTACCATTTTCCTTCTTCTTAAGGAAAATCTTACCATAATCTCACATTTTTTCTATTTCTAAGGGAAATATCCTGCCTAAAATCTAGCAGAGTCTACCCTATAACATGAGCATTTATACCTGATCTACATATATGGAATCAAATATAATTTACATTTCTATAATTATCATATAACAATTGTATCTAAACACTCACACCCATACTCACAGCTCACCGTATCATGATGGTAATGCATTTCCCTGGATTAACACAAATCCATTCACAATATCATACTTAAATGAATTACTATGACATGCCATACATCTTTGGAATATTTTTAAACTCCAATTATACAATTAAATCTTGAAATTTACAATTATATAATTAAATCATTATACATGGGATTCTAATCCTCACATACTATCTTACCATCAATATCTTCTAGTTTTGCTTACCAATCCCAATCCACAGTTGGGAGTCTTCACTTGGCCTGTTAGCTAAAAATTTAACATAAGAAGGTGTGAGTCCAGGCAACTCAGTAAGTAGGTAGAAATATAAAATAATAATAAACCAAAAATCACATGTTCTCATCAAGAACATGAATACAAATTATCATAGCATGAAATAAATATCTAGGGGCTCAAGTCCTGCTTAGTTCACTGCAATGCTTTATGCCCTTCAAACGTGTACAATCATAAACATGATAGTGTCCACCACACACCTTATATTATTTCTCATTCCAGCCACTCTAGGATCATCATATAGGACTAGGTGCTATTCAGACACCATACTCATCATAAATATGCTGTATAGGCATAACCTCATAACCGTGCCATTTGGGAACCTAATGAGAATGCAAAAATGTCATATTTTATTCCCTTAATACTTAATATTTTATATCTGTTTGATTATTAAATATACTCATTATTCTTATATTTTGATTTAGGAGACAATTGGAGCGGTTAAGTGCAAAAAGAAGTCAATTGAAGGATTTTGGACAATTTTAACATCATTTTGTTTTTTGGGCATAACTCTCTCATCCAACCTCTGACTGAGATGATTAAAGATGTTATGGAAACAGACAATAAGGTTATACAACTTTTATGTTGGAATTTTTGAGAGATAAGGACTACATCGAGGGCAAATATAGGAAGAATACCAAAGTCAGGATGAAGTGCAAAGGAGAAGCAACAAGGAGCAAAGCACCGAAGGCAGCAGATCGGCGCTGCCGGCGCCAACCCGCTTCACACACCACCCCACTAGAGGCAACAAGGTGGCACCGATGGCACCAATCTAGTGCTGCCGATGCCCGACTCTAGCTAATATTTTTCAAAACTTATGAATTTTGCATATTTTGCATATTTTTGACCCTCTATAAATAGTAGTTTCCTAGGATTTTTGAGGGTTCTTTGGTTAAGGTTTTGAGGAGAACTTTTTGGTAGCTTTTGATAAAGAATCTTCTTCTTCTCTCTTCGATTTTATTTTATTTGTGATTTCATGGCCCTGCATGGCTAAACTTTTATTCTTGGTTTAAGAAGACAGAAGCCTCAGAATCAACATACTATGAGATCTAATTTGATTTATTTGTTTAATTTATACTTTGAGTATTGAATGTTCATGATTACGATTGTCATGTTTAATTATTAGGAGGCCTACTAGTTTATTATTCATTGCAATATATTGCTAGATTAGATATTAAATCTGTAATTGTTTGAACCCTCTAATATGCGAAGCAACTAAGGTTTAAAAATTTACTGCGTCAGAAATTATTAAATCTTAGGAAAAATATTTGACTAAATTAAATGCAACCATCTGTGATTGTGTTGTTTAGCTTCATCAATCTCTATAGATCTTAAGGCTCCTATTCAATTAAGTCTCTAGCATGTGTTTGAGGTTATTTAGTAGTTAGGGTTAATTGGATCTCGTGTTTTTAATTAACTATGTTGAAGGAGAAATAGGAAAAATAATTCCCATGGTAAATTTTCAAACTTTAATTGATTTATAGTTGTATCAATGATCAATTATGAGATTCTGATGGTGGATGTTGACTCGAACCAAGGTTTTCTTCTCTGATAGATTTCTTTCACAACATTGCTCTTATTATATTCAAAACTCCCCTTTTTTGTTCACATTGTATAAAACTAAGCTAGATACTCCTCATGGGATTGACGCTTATTCACAATATTATAGGTAATTTAATTAGCATAAGGTTCCAAATTTGATTGCCTACGACAGCACACCAAATTTTTGGCGCTATTGCCGGGGAGGCATTCTAGTTGATTTTTATACTTTTATGATTTTTTCTATTTATTTTTATTTTTTTGGGTTTATTAGATTTTTCTTGATTGTTTATTACTACAACTCAATATTCTAATCAAGATAATTTTTAGTACGAACTAGAAATTAAAAGAACTTTGCATAGGTTAAGGAGTGAAGCTTAGAGGAATTCTAGAAAGGAGGAAATCATGGCTGGAACTCAAACTTTGAAAGAGCTTGCCACACCTGATTTGGTTCAACAACCCTTATGCATTGCTTTTCCTACTTTCGATGCTCATATTAATTTTGAATTAAAATCTAGGCTAATTCATCTCTTGCCTACTTTCCATGGTCTTGCAGGTGAAGATCCTCACAAGCATCGAAAGGAATTTCATATGATGTGCACAAGTATGAAACCAACAGGGGTGAATGAAGAGCAAATCAAACTGAGCACCTTTCCATTCTTTTTGAAGGATTTGGCTAAGGATTGACTTTAATATTTACATTTGGGAGCATTACAACATGGAATGAGATGAAGAGCTTAGTTTTAGAAAAATATTTTCTAGCTTCCATGCCTACCAACATTAGGAAGGAAATTTGTGGTGTGAGATAGCATAGTGGAGAATCCTTATATGAATATTGGGAGTGTTTCAAGAAATTGTGTGCATGTTGCCCCCATCATCAAATTAGTGAGTAGTTGCTCATCCAATATTTCTATGAGGCTCTTCTAACCACTGAAAGGAGCATTATTGATGTTGCTAGCGGAGGAGTTTTGGTGGATAAAACTCCTAAAGCTGTAGGGAACTTGATTACAAACATGATAGTCAACTCACAACAATTTGGCAATAGGCTTGATTCTCTATCCAAGCCTATCAATGAGGTAAGTGTTTCTCTCCTTCAATAACAAATTGCAGGTATAACTTCTCTTGTTCATCAATTGGCTGTAGGAAATATGCAAATAGCAAAAGCTTGTGAAATTTGTTCAATAGTAGGACATCCAACTGATGCCTGCCCAACTCTTCAAAAGGAACCTATTAAGCAGGTGAACGCAATGGGTGGTTTTTCTGGACAACTATAGAGAAAGTATGATCCTTATTCTAACTCATACAACCCAGGATGGAGGAATCACCACAACTTCAGCTATGGGAATCCACAAGCAAATCAGCCTACAACTCAAAATCACCCAAATTTCCAGCAATATAAGCAACCATACCAACCTAGACCACAACGAGCACAAACTTCTAACTCTGGTATGTCTTTAGAAGATATTGTTAAGTCTCTTGCCACTAACACTTTGCAATTTCAACAAAAGACAAAGGCTAGCATTTAGAATTTGGAGAATCAGGTAAGTCAAATAGCTATCATAATCAATCAGTTGGAAACACAAAATTCAGGAAAATTGCCCCCTCAAATAGTGGTGAACCCAAGAGAGAACATGAGTGCAATTGTTTTGAGAAGTGGTATGGAGGTTGAGATTCCAACAAAAGCAAATCCTACACTAATAGAGCAAGAAAAAGGGAAAAGCATTGTTTTAGATAAGGACGTTCCTGAGGATAATGAAGTGATTCAACGTAAGTTTCCACCACTTTCTGAATATAAACTAGTACCACATTTTCCTCAAGCTTTAGCATAATCTCACAAAATTAAGAGCTATAAAGATTTCTATGAGACTTTTTGTAAATCTAAGGTAAATATTCCAATTTTTGATGCCATTAAACAAGTACCTCGTTATGCTAAATTCTTGAAAGAATTGTATACAACAAAGAGAAAACAGAAACTCAAAAGAGTTGAGAGGTTGAGAGTAGGAGAGAATATTTCTACAATCATTCAAAGAAAACTCCCTGCAAAGTGCAAAGATCCAGGTATGTTTACTATCCCTTGCATGATAGGTAACACTAGACTTGAAAAGGCCATGTTAGATTTAGGAGCCTT
This sequence comes from Pouteria campechiana, assembly GCA_036873735.1. NCBI lineage: Eukaryota > Viridiplantae > Streptophyta > Magnoliopsida > Ericales > Sapotaceae > Pouteria > Pouteria campechiana. The sequence goes on from JAYJMB010052741.1 coordinate 26,414, forward strand.
CATTAATGTTATGCCATATTCTTTTTATGCTTCTTTGAAACTTGGACCTTTGAATAAGACTAGTATTGTAATTCAATTAGCTAATAGATCCAATGCATATCCCAAAGGTGTAGTTGAGGATGTTCTTATGCAAGTAAATGATTTAATCTTCCCTTCTGCTTTTTATGTGCTAGATATGGAGAATGGTAATCAAACTACTCCTATTAAATTAGGAAGACCCTTCCTAAAGACATCCAAGACTAAGATAGATGTTCATAGTGGCACACTTACTATGGAATTTGATGGTGAAATTGTTAAATTTAATATTTATGATGCCATAAAATATCCTGATGATAATGATCCTATTTACTCCATTGATGTGATTGATTCTTGTGTACAGGAAGATTTTAAAATTGATGGAAAAGATGAATTGGAAGTTGTCATTAGTAAACATCTTGAGAAAGAGAATAAGTGTTACCTTTGAGTCCTGATTTGCAGGAAACTATTGCAGCATTAGATGATTTTCCAAAGCTATTAGAATCAGGTAATGACCCTTATATTGAGTTGCCAGTTTCTAACAAGAGCCTTTTACCATCTATTTTATAGGCATCAACTCCATATTTAAAGCCTCTTCCTAATCACATCAAGTATGTGTTCCTTCAAGATGGAAAAACCTTGCCTGTGATCATCTCTAGTAAACTCATTTCATTACAAGAACAAAGGCTTGTGCAGATTCTTAAGAAGCATAAGAGGGCTATCGATTGGATAATGAAAGATATTAAAGGAATTGACCTATTTACATGCATGCTTCATTATTTTCAGTTTGCAATTACTCCAGATTGAAGAAAGATGTAGTGAGTCAAGCCAACAACTATAAACAAAAGCAATACCTAGGAGGCAACCCATGGGGAGTTTGTGTTTCTTTTTCTTATTTCCTTCTAATTTTTGCATTTATGTTATGGTTATTTTTGCATCTTCTTTGCATTTGACCTTACATTGGGACAATGTAAGTTTAAGTGTGGGGGAGGGGATTTAGGTTTAGGTTGTGTTTTTTTTTGTATTTTTGTTTTTGTGTTCGATTTTATTTTTGAAAAAAAGAGTCAATTTTGCCCTTTGTTTTGGTGGTTTTCTATGATTTGGGGTTGAGGATGTCATGAGCAAAATTCAACTGAGCTTGAAAAATTCATAACATGATTGATTAAGTAATCTTCCAATTTGCAATTGCTCAGTTTAGTTATTTTCCTTGAGAATGGTGATGATTAAATTTTGTAGACAAAAGCTAGTGAGATTTTGAGCCTTTAGACTGACATATTTACATCAATCTCATTCTTTTTCTTCATGAGAGATATTCTTCCATGGATTTGTTTATCTAGAAATTGCCTTGATTCTCTTTGAGATCACCTTGATACATGCATGCATGAACATGATTAAGGCCTTCTTTGTTATGAACTACATGAGCCAAATAGCCTACCTTGTGATAAATGTTTCCTCTTGTTGAGCCCCTTTAAGCTTTATAGACTTTATTATGAACCTATGTTACAAGCTTAAAACCCAGAAAAGTAATGTCTTTACCCAAGCCAAAGAGCTAGTGGATCATGGGTTATCATTGTGCTATGTATGGTTGTGCAAGAAATATAGTGCGGGGGTGTCAAAATTTGTGGAATGGCTATGATTGGTAAAACAGAACATGTTGTTGTTCTTAAAAAAAATGTCAAAGTGAAAGAAAAAGAAAAAAAAAGTGAACATCAAAATTTCAAGAACATCAAAATTTCAAGGGAAGGGGTATGTTTATACATCATGTATTCAAAGATAAAAGACGTTGAAGAAAACAAGTGACTGTACATGTCTTATATATTTGAGTTTGAGTTGATTTACTTATGCTTCACTAGTTTCAATGGCTTTTGAGCTATATCTCTAAATATTTCTCACCTTTACCTTAAACCCATTACAACCCATAAAAAGTCCTCATTATTCATGATATGCATGTGATCCCAGTGATGGAGAATGCGAAGATATGCAAGCTTATGGTAGATCATTTCCATAGAAACGAATTTGAGTGAAACATATACCCTTCAATTACATGAGAGTAGAGTGTTTATTTTTGTGAGGGTTCTACTTATTTAGTTTAATCCACCTTCAAGAGAGAATGATTAATGAATGATTGTAGGTTGCATAAGAATGATTTGTTCATGATATATTATAAATTTTTAAGAGTTTTGGTTATTCTTTGTTTATGATAATTGTAATCTTGATAATCTTTGGGGGGAGAGTGAATTTGAGTTTTGTTCAAGGATGAGCAGGAGTTAAGGGTGGGGGAATTTGATGAGAATGCAAAATGTCATATTTTATTCCCTTAATACTTAATATTTTACATCTGTTTGATTCCTAAATATACTCATTATTCTTATATTTTGATTTAGGAGACAATTGGAGTGGTTAAGTGCAAAAAGAAGTCAATTGAAAGATTTCGGACAATTTCAGCATTACTTCATATTTTGGGCATAACTCTCTCATCCGACCTCTGATTGAGATGATTAAAGATGTTATGGAAACAAAAAAAAATATTATACAACTTTTATGTTGGGATTTTTGAGAGATAAGAACTACATCAAAGGCAAATATAGGAAGAATGCCAAAGTCAGGACGAAGTGCAAAGAAGAAGCAATAAGGAGCAAAGCACCGGAGGCAGCAGACCAATGCCATCGGCGCCAACCCGCTTCACACACCACCCCACTAGAGTTAGCAAGGTGGCACTAACTGCACCAATCCAGCATAGGCAGCGCCCGACTCTAGCCAATATTTTTCAAAACCTGTGGATTTTGCATATTTTGTGTATTTTACATATTTTGCATATTTTTGACTTTCTATAAATAGTAGTTTTTTAGGATTTTTAAGGGTTCTTTTGCTAGGGTTTTGGGGAAGAATTTTTGGTGGCTTTTGACAAATAATCCTCTTCTTCTCTCTTTTATTTTATTTTATTTATAATTTCATGGCCTTGCCTGGCTAATCTTTTATTCTTGGTTTAAGGAGACAAAAGCCTTAGAATCAATATACTGCGAGAACTAATTTGATTTAATTATTTAATTTATACTTTGAGTATTGAATGTTATTCTTTGATTCATAATTATGATTTTCATGTTTAATTGCTAGGAGGCTTACTAGTTTATTATTCATTGCAATCTATTGCTAGATTAGATATTAAATCCATAATTATTTGATCCCTCTAATCTGTGAAGCAATTAGGTTTAATAATTTACAGCATTATGAATTATTAAATCTTATGAAGAATATTTGACTAAATTAAATACAACTGCGTGTGCTTGTGTTGTTTGACTTCATCAATCTCTATAAATCTTAAGGCTCCTATTAAATTAAATCTCTAGCACGTCTGAGGTTATTTAGTAGTTAGAGTTAATTGGATCGTGTGTTTCTAATAAACTATGTTGAAGAAGAGATAGGAAAAATAATTCCAATAGTGAATATTCAAAGTGTGAATTGATTTATAATTGTGTCAATGATCAATTATGAGATTTTGATAGTGGATGTTGACTTGAACTAAGGTTTTCTCCTCTGATAGATTTCTTTCATAGCATTGCTCTTATTATATTCAAAACCCCCTTTCTTATTCACATTGCTTAAAACTAAGCTAGATACTCCTCATGGGATTGATCTTTATTCACACTACTATAGGTAATTTAATTAGATTAAGGTTCTTAATTTGGTTGCCTACAATAGCACACCAGCACCACATGCAACTGATGGAATGCTTCCTATTATATTCATATATATATATATATACATTCATAAATTATATATTGAAACAAGACTTATGGGATAAACTCTATCCCCACTTATCCATACAAACATCACTTTAAATATAGTTAGGGAATACACTCTATTCCTTATCAATCCATCACTCATATTACATACATCAATAAATACAACATAAGGGAATTTCTACTATTCCCATCTAACCAAGCATTCACATGCTTATTTATAAACAACCCCAAGATATTATCAATGTCATTTTTTCTGACATCCATACACAATATGAAAACTAATATTCATAAAAGATGAGATATTTTTGTTCACAATAATCACATGTCTATTACAACGAGGGAATATACACTATTCCCTATCAATCTACTCATGCTCAATAATTGAATATCAACACAATTAGGGGATATTTTTCTCCCTAATGTTCAAAAATTAGAACACATTATGAACCTCATTCTTAACATCATGGGAAATCTACAATCCCTCATCCAATACACACATGCCCAAAACAAACATGGGATATCCACTATCCACATCCATTTATTCAAATAAAACAGAGAGCGCCTACTTACCTTAGGCCTTTTGCTCCAAACCATATCTTTCAAGCTCTATGCCTTTTCATTCTTCTCAGATTATCCTGTATAGAGCAACAATTCCATTCACTTAACTATTTGTAATCATGCATTCAATACATCATATTAACGCTTCTTTCATAGCTAGTCTCAAGCTATAATCATCATACATGTGATAATCTCTACTAAGTTTAGAGTTTCTCAATAGAGCATCACTAAAATCTTCATTTCTTACAACATTCGCTCTAGTACTCATGATTATCATATAAATAACTTGAAAACAACTTGATTAAACTTTAATTCAATGAATTCTTGGCTCACATAGCCCATATAGAAAAATCCTCTCTAACCCCTAATCAGGCGTAATCAAAAATTTGATTTTGGTGGTCCAAATCACCCCATACATGTTCTAAAATATTATAATCATACAATTAATCATTTATCCCATGATTAATATAACAAACATCATGAAATCCCAAAATTCCATTGTTCATGAAAATTCTAATCCGCATAAATCATAAATTTCTCATGCCAAATCACTATAATCACCCTATTCCATCATTTCCCCATGAATTTATAAGCACATACATCAATTTCATTCCCAAAAATCCACTATTTCCAAAATCCTAAAAATTAGAAATATGGAATTCAGTTGGAAGATTGAGATTACCTTTTCTTTTAAGCATAGACATCCTCCCAAACGAAGGATCAAGCTCCCAGCTCCATGTTTGTCCTTCCATTTGGTGGAAATCCAATGATTCTTCCATTTTCTTCCATTTTCTTTCATTTTCTATGGTTCAAATGGGTGAAAATTGAGTTTAATTGAAAGATCACTAGTTTATCTAGCTTGGCATGATGATTTCCTAGCTAAAATGACTAGAAATCATGTATTAGGGCAAAAAGGGGAGAAGAAAAGGGATAGACCCAAGAAACGGAACGGCGAAAAAATGGGTTGTCTCGCTTTTATCATTGATCGGCATAGCGATGCCGATCTCGCTATCACCACCCCTTGCCATCGCCTTCTGCCAACGTTAGTTTACTAGCTTGCCTTATTTTCTTGGTTTTTCTCCATTTTTCAACTTGTCTTTTCCCATTCTTTTTTCATCATTCATTACACATAAAATATAACATAATTGCACAAAACTTTATCTCAATTAACTCCTATGCATGTCACATAATCATGCACATGAGATTTTAATTGGCACAATTTCATAACATTTTCATGCACTTCATACATACTTGAAATATTTCATTGAAAAATCACATTTTTCTATTAATCAACACATAATTAACACAAAATTAACACCCTAGGTGTTACAATTTAGCTTCCATTATAGAGAGAACAACACTGGTTTGTTTCCTAGAGAACCATGATACTAGATTATTTCCTAGAAATTGATAGGTTCCACTAATACTTATTCTATTCACTTTGTATCCCCTAAAGTCAACATCTGAATATTCAATTAATTCAAAATGAGTTCCTTGGGGATAATAGAGTTCTAGATTTTGTGTGTCAATTAAATACTTAAAATTCATTTCATTGCAATAAAATGTGACTCGCTAGGATTTGGCAGAAATCTAGCACATAAGCGTACGCTAAATAAAATATCTGGTCTAGATGCAGTAAGGTAAAGAAGAGATCCAATCATACTTCGATATAGTTTTTCATGTACAAGTTTACCCTTTTCATCCTTATCCAACCTTATTGATGTGCTCATTGATGTGCTTGCTGCTTTAATTTCTTCCATTTTGAACTTCTTCAGCATTCTCTAGTATATTTGCATTGGCAAATGTAGTTTCCATCATCTCTTTGCTTGATTTGCAATCCAAGAAGGTAGTTCAATTCTCCCATCATGATCATTTCAAATTCTGCTTGCATGATCTTTGAGAAGTCTTGGCAAAGTTTCTTATTAGTAGCACTGAATATAATATCGTCTACATAAATCTGAACTATCAAGATATCCATGCTAATATTTTTGATAAACAAGGTGGTATCAACCTTTTGTCTTTTAAATTGATGATTATTTAAGAATTTTCTCAACCTTTTATACCACACTCTTGGAGCTTGTCTCAAACCATATAATGCTTTGGTGAGCTTATAGACATGATCGAGTTGATCATCACTTTCGAAACAAGGGGGTTGCTCTACATAGACTTCCTCATTTAGATTTCCATTTAGAGATACACTCTTTACATCCATCTGAAATAGTTTGAAATTCTTATAGGATGCAAAACCAAGTAGAATTCTAATGGCTTTTAATCTTGCTACAAGGGCATATGATTCTTCAAAGTCAATTCCTTCTTCTTGGGAATACCCCTTAGCAACTAGCCTTGCCTTGTTCCTTACAACTCATCCGCTTTCATCCAATTTGTTTCTAAATACCCACTTAGTTCCAATTATATCAACATTCTTTGGTTTTGAAACTAATTCCTCCAGTTTTCATCACTTAAAGCTTGATCAATGCAAGTGGGCTCAATTGTAGAAATGAAAGCATAATGACCACAAATGTTTTGCATGGATCTTCTCATTTTGACACCATCATAGCTATAACCTATAATTTAATTTCTAGGATGGGCACTAATAAATCTCAAATCATTGGGAGGTTGATAGGGAACATTACCTATACCTACCTTCTCCTCATTGTCCTAAATTTGCATATGTTCATATTTTGTGGCATCTTCTTGATCTTTCAGTCTGAGCTTTTTCATATTAGTTGCAGCTTCATCTACATCACTATCACACTCCTTTTTTGGGGTTACATTTGATTCATTGAATTTAAAATGTATAGACTCTTCTATAGCCTGTGTTCTCCTAACATATAATCTAAATGCCCTACTATTAGAATAGTAACTGAGGAAGATAGATTCATCATTTTTTGGATCAAACTTTCCAAGATTATACTTCCCATTGTTTAGCAAATAATATGAGCATCCAAAGGAATGACAATATGAGATATTGGGTTTCCTTCCTTTCCAAAGCTCACATGGAATTTTTTGTTTTCAAATTCACCACCATAATCACTATAGATAGACACAATTAACATTTTTTCTCATTTTGAATTGGCTTTGAAAATATATAGAACATTGGAAATGCTCCGTCTTTAACATATACATATCTTTTTCTTCCAAGGGTGATAACATTGGATGGTCCAAAGAGATCCATATGTAATAACTCTATTGGTCTAGACGTGGATACCTCATTCTTAGGATGGATGGACACTTTGGTCTGCTTTGACAATTGACAAGATTTGCCTATTTGCTTTTTGTCATAATTTAGTTTAGGTAGACCAATCACGAGATCCTTTTTCCATAAATATCTGACATTTGACATGCTGATGTGTCCCATTCTTGTATGCCATACCCATGGGTCATCTTTGACTATAATTAAGCATTTTTCAACAATATCATCTAGGTCTACTAGATAAATATTTTCATACCTGTTTTTCCACTAAACAATAGATCATTGTCTATAATGAATATATTACATGCAGATGGTTCAAACACAACTTTGTGACCCTTGTCACATAATTCACTAATACTTAGCAAATTGTGCTTGAGTCCTTCTACATATAATACATCCTCATGTATGCATTGAATAAACTATAAATTTTACCTATACCTTTAATGAGAACTTTGTCATTATTGCCAAATGCAACTATTCTTCCATTTATTGGCTTCAATTCTTCGAACAACTTCTTGTTTCTGGTTATATGTCTTGAGCAGTCGGTGTCCATGAACCACGAATTGCTAGACATAGCTTTCAAACTTACTTGCATTCAAAGCAAATATTCTTCTTACCTCTTTGGTACCCAAGTATTGGGTCCAATAGTGTTAGTGGAATTGTGTGTGCTAGAAGATTGTGCATAATCATTGGGTTCTCATCTCATTTTTGCACCTTTTCTTTCCATCCTTTTGGCATAATAATCATAACCTTTGTGTCCAATTTTATTGCAAAAATAGCAAGTATTTAAAATTCTACTTGGTGCATTATATTTCATTGGTTTCTTCAACTGGGGATATTCTATGAACCTTCTAATGTTTGGACAATTTTCTCATTCTTTTCAAGGTCCATACCCTTGGACCAACAAGCAAATTTCTATGAATTTTCATCATTTGAGTACTAACAACCTAGTCCCTTTTTAATAGTTTGACCAATCATTCTCATGAATGGTGACAGATTCTCCTAGATTGGAGAACTTAACATACTGTTCAATATTTCTATCTCCTTTTTCAGATTTCCAACTTCTTTTTCTAGAGATAGATTTTTTTTTGTCAGAATAGAATTTACTTTGATGGTTACATCAAAGTGTCTTTTCTTTTGAGTAAATTTCTGGCCAAGTAATTCAAACTTACTGAAGAGAGAGTTGTATGATTGCTGTAATTCATCAAACCTTTTGCATTTGACATAAGTACTAATTGAGCTTGAAGAGTCAGAACTATAAGAGTAATAAGAGTTTAACTCCATCTCCAACTCTATCATGCATTACTTTGTTGGGGATTTGGTTTGCTGATTCATTCTCCATGTGGTCCATGCAGAATATGTTTGCAAGGTGTCCAAAATCATTATCACCTTTCTCACTTGGACTTATCCCTAATGAATGTTCATCATTCACACACATTCCTCTAGCTTGATATCTTGATAACTTCTTAAAATGTTTCTTTTATCTTCTTTCATCTTTCTCATTCATGTTCACTTTTTCTTCATATGGACACTCAAGAGACATGTATCCAATTCCTCCACATCTATATCGTGTGGGGAGATCTTTCTCTCTTTCATCCATTTTCTTTCGTTGTCTAGGTTGTCTCCTTGAGGTCCTGCCTCTACCGCTTCTTGCGAACTTTTTGAAGTTTTTGACTAACATGGCTATATCATCTTGAAATTATGATGCAAGGCCATTGCTTCTCTTCTTGGTCACCTTCAGAGCAATACTTTTTTTTTGCTTTGTTGGCTTATCTCTTTTACTTTTGATTAGCTCGTGTGACATTAGTGAACTGATGAGATCATCCACCAAAAACACATTTAGATCCTATGCTTCTTGCATCGCTGTGATCTTCTAGTTTTAGGATTTTTGTAGTGCCCTCAGTATCTTCATTACCTGTTCAGAATTTGTGACTTCTTTTTCCAAGCCTTTCAAAGTATTAGTAATTTTTGAAAAATGAGCATACATTTCTGATATACTCTCTTCTTCTTTCATCCTAAAATTTTTTACTTCTCTTATTAACATATTCCTCCTGGTCCCTTTGACCTGTGAGGGTCCTTCATAAATAGACATTAATGAAAGGGCATTAGTTCTCCTATAATGATAAGGCATTATAATTTCATAATATATTTGTATGATGGTAGTTAAGAAATTTTAAATTGTGTATAAAAGAAATGTATTGGCATGTCATAACAAACTGTTGATGATATTGTGTATGGATCTGTTTGATCCTAGTAATGTGTATTGACATCATGATTCATTTCGGTTGGGCAGCTATGGGTAAGAGTTTATGATGCATGTCATTGCTTTATGTTATCGAAATTATAGTTTTATATGATGAAAATTGCATAGGTATTTAGCCTCATATTTCAGACTAGGTTTTTCTAAATTTTTAGCCAAATAGTTCCCTTAAAAATTGGAAACTTTTAATGAAATGGTGAAATGCATAGGCCCCTAGGCAGGGTGTGATAGAATAGTATCAGAGATATTGGGGTTTTCTGATATCAAAAGTGATAAGCCCAAAATCATGATGGTAATGGTTATTAAAGGAAGACAAAAAATGAGATGCCAATACAAGTCTATGGACCTATTAGAAACATGGAAAAATATTAGCTTAAAGGTTTTAGAAGACTAATATCTTGAGAAAGGAAAAAGGGGGCATGTAAGTGATACTTGATATGGATGTGCCACAGAACTCAACTCTCTATGAACAATAACCCCTACTACATTCTCTCTTATTTTGTTAGTTTTGGCATATTTGTTATATTTTTGTTATTTTGATGTATTTTAGGTTGCAATATCATTTGTTATTTTGAATGTATTTAGGTTGCAATATCATTGAGAAACATTAGAAATAGAATTAAAACACAACAAATATTATATTATGATAGGTTTATTACTTAAATGAGATGAATACCTAATAGATGTATGTACTCGGATTTAATGATTTAATCTAGTATGAATTTGAGTTTAGCAATTTGATTAAGAGTTGGATGCATGCTTGGATTGGGATTGTTTAATGAACTAAGGTTCAAATGTATGCTTGGATTTGGATATTGGTTGGAATACAATTGTTATGCAATTGAGTTTGGATGCCTGCCAAAGTATCATTTTTTTGAATTTGGGTTTGAGTGCCTACCGAGATGGCTTACTTGATCATTCGTGATCCCACCCATGAAAGGGCGATGTTTGGTGATGCTACCTATAATGGCAAAGAGGTTGAATTTGGCCTATTATGTGAGACTTCTGTAATTACTTAGTATGTGTGGATGGAGAACTTATGATCCCTAGGTTGCAATGAGGGCAGAATATCATAGGCCATGTTGATGATTATATGGTCATGGGTCTTGTAACATTCATAGATGGGATTATAAGGAAGAACTGGAGCAAACCAAAGTTGTAAGAAAGTCGAGTCCACTTAGTTGATGGCTGATTCCATTTGGTTGGTAGCTGAGTCCACTTGGTTGATGGCTAAGTCCATTTGGTTAGTGGCTGAGTCCACTTGGTTGGTGGCCTCTTAAGTAGGGGATTGACTGGTAGCAGGCAAGATACAATGGATAACTAAAAATGAAAGTATGGATATAGATGTACTAAGATAGAGGTGAAACTGATCCAAATATATGTAGAGTTGATTGGACATGAATAGTATCTTAAGAGAGTATGATAGTGCTATGATAGCATATATATAATTTTAATTACCATTTTTACCATGGTGTATATTTGTTATGGTTAGAGTAGCTCATCTAAAGTGTGGTGATGCCCGTGTGCACACTGTATTTGAAGGTTTAAATAGTTTTTCTTATCATGTATATGGAATTAAAATAATGAAACTGTGAAGTTTCATAAATAAGTATTGAGAATTGAATTCAGTTTTGTTTATTGAATTGGTTTGTGATGGTTTGTGGTGGTTTGTGATGGTATCATTGGATTTATTAGGTCAATAGGGTTGTGTGAACCCTAGTTGATTATCTGATTAATTGATTGGGTATGGTGTGTTATGCATGATTTTGAGATGTTTATCTAGAAAATGGCCCCATTATGTTATGTATTTAATTCAAAAATGAATGAATTCAGTACTGAATTGTATGCTATGAACTTTGAGTGTTACTTGATGGATTTTATTGATGTGCTTAATCATTGTAAACGATGACTTGCCTAGGTATTGCTGAATAGTTTATTAAGATTTCCTTATTTATGAGCACTATGATAGAATGAATTAGTGAGTGTGCTATGGTTGGGAATGTTGAATTAATATATCTCTGTGTTCATTGCTAATGTAATCGATGATCTGGAGTATCCCCCCACCCCCCTTATATGATTGACATTAAATGTGGAGATGAGCATAAGCAACTTGGGTGATGCATTTTGATTAATAAGGCTTGATTAATATTGACAATGATGTTATGAAAAGAAATATAATCAAATAAGGACACTTGAGGATAAGGTGCTATAAAATCTTATTAGCAAAAGGAAATTTTTTTTTGAATGATTAAGGTATATGATTAGCAAAACACAACTTGTACCATGTATCATGTAGATATGGATCCGCAAGATGTGAGATGTCCAAATAAGTGAAATTTCAAGGTTGAGGAAATGATAAGAACAAAATGATACCTAAAGTTTCAAGGATGAAACTTTTTATAAGGGGGGTGGTTTGTATGTATGGATTGGTGGAATAGTAAGGATCCTCTGAGTTGGTTTTAAATGACTTTTTTGGAATTGATGGGATAGAGAATATCCCATTATTGTGATAACATATGCTATGTTATGTGAATGTGTATAGTGATGGAATGAGAAACATTCCATGCTAGCGTAGATGGGCCGGGATATTGGTTTTTAATATAATCTTTGCCTTGATATATTGTGAGATGCCAAGTGGACAAGGGTAGATGAATTTGCTTTCATATAATATTACTATGGATGCACTGCGAGATGCCTGAATGGCATAGCTATGATATAGTGTACATGATATGGTACGCCTAGATGGCATAGACTATGTATTGGCAAAATGAGGACTTGGCCCTAACTATATGATTGCATTATCATGTTGTTATTCATGTTTTAGTTAGAATACGCTATTTGTGAATTGATTATTGTTTTCTATCATGCCTACTTACTAAGTTTGCCTAGATTCACACCTTCTTATTCTTATTTTGTAGCTGATAGGACAGGTAAAGAATCCCAACTGTGGGTTGGGGCTGGCGAGCAAGATGTGAAGTGGTTCCCTTGTAATATAATGAAAGAGCATTATAATTTCATAATGAATTTGTATGATGGCAGTTAAGATAATTCAAATTTTATAAAAAAGAAATGTATTGGCATGTCATAACAAACTATTGATAATATTGTGTATGGATTTTATTGATCCCAGTGATGTGTAATGCCATCATGATTTGTTTTGGTCGGGCAGATGTGGATATGATTTTATAATGTATGTCATTGCTTTATGTTATTGAAATGATAGTTTTATATGATAAATAATTGCATAGGTATTTAGCCTCATATTTTAGGCTAGGTTTAGCCAAATTTTTTGCAGAATAGTTCCCCTAAAAATCAAAAAATTATAGGGAAATTATAATGCATAGGCCCCAAGGTTACACATTGAAACCAAGCTCACCAACATAGAAACCTCTCTCAGCCCTTAACATTAGGATAGATAAATTGAGTTAGTGTATCTTAAATTTGACACATTGATTTCCTTGGTTGAGTCCATTAGAGCCCGACCTCAACTAGCCCAGTCATCCACTCCGTCTTTCCCCATTCTTGATCACAGACCTCCTTCACCCATTAGAACTAATCACTCTTCCCCTTCACATTCATCCTCTTATCCTTAATATGGTTCTCATTCTTCCAAACTAGTCATTCCTAATGCATCTCCCTAATCTCATCTCCACAATCTCTATGGAGCCAGCATTCCATACTAACCTCCATCATTTCCTCAATCTCCACAATCTTCACCACAACCTCCTGTTGAACATCCAATCTCTTTAAGCTCCTCCACCATCACTTCATTTGATTCTAATTCTTCTACCTTTGTTACTATCTTGTCTCTAGTCTAGAAAATCCTCAACTCCACCACAACCAACCACACATCCTTCACTTCCTCCACCTCAATTAATTCCTCCTCAATCTAAACTACCCTCACCAATTCATCCTCAACCCTCCAAGTTAGTCATTTTACCCACTCCTATCCAAACTCCCACAACTTAGCCTCCCACTTTCCCTCAATCTACTCCTCTAGTCCCTAGAAAACCTACTAAATGATTCAAAATGACTTCCCAAGAAGTTCAAATCAGAAGGAAGATAAATGAAACCATAGCCATTATTCTAAAATCTCGAAATAAGCCTTTTTCAACTCAAGACCTTCCATTTTTAGATTTTGAAGCTCCAAATTTTCTAACCAACATCATTGTCCTTAAAGATCCTCCACATATGCCTAAAACTTATAAACCTAAGCCTCTTCCAGATGTCAATGATTACCCATGATGAGCTCATAATCTACCATAATTTAATACCTAAATTCACATGCTTTGATCCTCAATTGACATAATTTCATTATATTATATTTACACTTGATTAAATATTGTACTTAATGGAGTTTTTTGGTATTTTAGGTATCAAAACATGTCAAAAAGGAGCTAAATATGAAAAAGCATCACTTTAAGGCCATTTTTGGTACCAATTGATACTGATTCGGCAATAGTGTTCAACATAGAAGTTACAACCCTTCAAGTTGTCAATCTAAAACATAAATAATCATAGGATTTGGATATCAAATGTGAAAGTTATGGCTAAAACACTATAGCAGTCTTAGACTTCAGTCCAACTGAAATCACTTTAGATGTGCAAAATATGGTGTCACTTGTAGTCAAACTTTAGCATAGATGAAGGATGATTTGGAAATGTCAACACAAAAGTTGTAGCCCTTAAAATTATCTTTCCAAGGTATTAGGAATTACATGATTTTGATATCATATGATAAATTTATGGTCAAACTACCAAACCTATGTTTGGTTAGTAGCAAGAATGGTGCTGAGGTGTCCAAATGTGGCACCATGATGCTAGAATGCAATGTCACAGCACTAGTGCAGCATGTGAGGCTTTCATAACCCTAAAGTGTGAGATATAAAAGGAGGCTTTTGAGAGAAAAGGGGGAAACTTTAGAGGGCATGTTTTTGGGTTTTTGAGAAACTTTTGGAGACGTGAGAAGAGGGGAACAAAGGAGAATTGGAGGATAAGGACTTCAAGATGGTGCAAAGCTAGAAGAAGATCATCAACTTTGAGTTTTATCTTTCTTTATTATTCTTCCTTTAACATTTGAATCATGTTCAGAATGCCTATAATTATTTTTGTTATCATTATGAATAGCTAAATTCCTCTTTTGAAAGGGGAGATTTATCTTACATTGACATTATAGTGTGATAAATGAGTTATCCAATTGATATTTCTTATTGGTTTCTTTATGTTGCTTGGTTCTCAATGCTTTCAATTTATTGGCGATTTATTAAATAAATGTATATTTGAGATTTGACACTCGAGAGAGGAAATCCTAAATAAGATCTGGGCATCATAACATGAGACTCTAGATGACTAGGGAAGGCTTTAGGTGTTATGAAATCAATCAAAAGAATCATAAACTTTAATGCATTCTTTACATTCCTATTTTTAATGGGATATCAAAATTGGAAAGTTGAGAATAGAAACTTGGCTCGACACTCAGGAGAGGGAGTTGAGTAAATTAGAATTCTTGATTTATAAACCAATAGAACAATCAATGTGTAATGAGTTGAAAGCACCATGATTGAAGCATAAGTGAAATCGATCCTTTAGAGCTTCATTGTCTTGATTTCTTCCCACTAAAGTGTAACACCCCAAAATTTTGAAGTAAGAAAATTTTCCTAAATAATTAATTTGGGATAATTATTCACATGAATTAATCATATTTGTGAAGAGATTTATTTATGCAATTTAATGAAATTACAAGAGAGGTGATTAGCGAAATATGGATTGCATTTATTTTGAAAGTTTTATTGTAAAAAGGTTATGAAAAGTTATTATAAAAAAGGTTGCAAGTGTATGGTATGAAGTGTACCATTGGAGTGCAAATTGAGAGCCATAACATAGTGCTCCACCATCTTCATTTCAAGCCCAACCCATCTCTCTCACACCTCCCTTTTGTAGTAGCTCTCATGCCCCATTTTTACGCAAAGTTTAGCTAGGAAAATAATCATTTAGACATCAAATTGATCACCCACAAAAAGGGGAGCAAAACCTTACCCATTTGGACATGTTAAAGAGAGGAAAAAACCTATTATTCCCATAAAAAACCCATCTTGTAGCAGCTGGTGGAAGAACTTGAAGATTTGGAGTGGGAATTCTCATTCTTGTGGAGGAATCAACACTAATTCTTATGGTAAGTTCTTTCCGCTAATTCATTTCAAAGTTTCTATTTTTATTAGGATTTTCTATGCAATTCATGGGGTTGTATGAGGGGATTTAGCATGAAATTTTTGGGGATTTCATAAGGAAAATAAGTATATCATGTTTTTGTAACATTCTTATGGAGATTGGAAGTGGAAAATTTGCGTATGTTGCTATCCATGAAGTGAACAACAACATTACTCCACATTGGAAATGGAATTTCATCAATGGGGATGATGGACAGCGAATCGATTGAACTAGGGGCTTAATCAATTCATTTTTATGGTTAATTAAATGTGTTGAATATTGGTTGTATATTACTGAAAATGAATTAAACTTATTACATTCTGATGAAATTAGATGGTTGGATTGATGCATATGAGGTGTTTGATGAAATGACCTATCAGAAGCAAATGTGTTTAAAAGATTTCATTATAGCCCCTAATTGGCCATTAATTAGGCACTAAAATAGGGTATTAGATGTTCTTAATGAATGAATAAAGAGGGGTAAAACATTTGGGCGGCAATATGGGAATCATTAAAGTAAAAGTTTTGTACTTTAAATGCTTTGGGGAAAACTTTCATAAATGGGTAGCTATATGAGCAAATTGTGACACCTAGGAATTTTATTTAATTGACTTAAAATGGTGCATGAACTAGGGTCTTTAATTTACTTAAAGACCCTCTATTTAGTGGCTTGAAAGGGGCTATAAATCGGAATTTTATTGCCATTGAAAACTATGTTGATAATGACTTGATTAGAGCTACCTTTGTATGAGATTAGCCACCTTAATTTAAGCTTATTGTTGGTTTTAAAGTTTGTAATGCATAAATAGAACTATATCATTGCCCAATGCAAATGGGATTGTTTACCATTGGAAATTTTCACTTTAAGGAACTATTTTGTTTTTATTAAGTTTACCAAATGTGCAAATGACTCAGGTGATGTTTTTTTAAGTAAGGTATTTTAAGTGACGAAGTTATTAAGTAGTATGTTGAGTAAAAATCCTCAAAATTGGGTCTTATGGAGTCCCAATTTGAAATGAGTGATAATTTCACTAGAATAAGTGTTTGGAACATATAATTGAGTAATGAGATAAGAATAAACCCTAATGAGTTAATTAGGTGGTTTCACCTATTTTATGAATTGAGTAGAATTTTCCATTTGAAACATATGTAAATTGAATTGTGGTACATGTTATATGTGTAAGGCCATTTGAGCATTGATTGGAAGCTAAGTTATGAAACTTGAAGATTTGTGAAATTGTTCTCCATTAAGGTAAGTAGGCTTCTTTCTGTTACACATGTGCGAATTTGTGAATTAATGGGGATAGTGAGTATCTCATGAGTTTGCATTTAAGAACCATATTTTGAATGATATTTATTATATTGCATCATGATTTGTAATGCTAAAATTGTATACCTCCTTGTATTTGCTTTGAAATTTATATTTGGCTATTTGTTCAACTGAAATGCTTTTGATATGGAGTTGCATGACATTTTATTATGAGTCATGAGTCATTAAGGGTATGATTGGTCTATGTGAGATATAATGGTATCTTGATGACAGTGTAATATTGATGTGATTTGGTGACTTATGACTCTAATATGACATGGATAACTCAATGGCACGGATATGATGTGACATTAGTGGGTGTGGTTATGCCTTTGTGGCATGGTTATGATATGATACCCATGGGGTGTGGATAGGCTTTGGTGGCATGGATGCTTGGATGACATGGATATGATATAACACCCATGGGGTGTGGATGTGCCTTAGTGGCATGGTACCTAATATTTGAGTAGTGAGGATTTGTGACTTATGAGTATGATACACTTGTTCTAGTCAGTAGATGTGGATGATGAACTTATGATCCTATGGATCAATTAGGGTAGGGTCCATGGAAGGCAATGAGAGACCAGTCATGGACTTGGCAAGCTTCATAGTTAGGGGTACAAGGAGAGATCAATTGCACATCGAAGAGGGGAGAGGGTTGTGTCATTGTTCCTAGTGAGTCCTGATGTGAGTATGTTGATGATGAATATGTCTTAATGAGGATGACTTAATGGTGAGGTAGTATATGAGTCCTGATTGTGAGGATGACTTGCTGATGACAATGCATTTAGCAGATGTGTACAATCTTGGTAAAACATGTTAGTAATGAGAATATGTGCATTATGGGCATGGGAACATATTGCATTCTCATGAAACTTATCATGTCATTGATTTACATATGTTATGAATTTAAGCATGTTATTTCACTGGATTATTGATCATTGTTTTCTATCTTGCCTACTAATTGAGTTTGCCTAGGCTCACGCTATTTTATTCATGATTTTTAATTGATAGGTCAGTCGATGGAGCCCAACCTGGGATTGGTGCTCATGATCAAGATTAGAAAGTGACCTTCATGTTGCTTTGATGAATTTGGGGTTGGAATCACCCATAATGATTATGAATTTGTAATTTGAAAGGATTCAGGTTATGATGTATATTGAGTTATGTATGAGATAGTTATGTTTGCATGTCATAGTGGTAGAATATATGTGATGTGTGTGGATGGATTTTCGTGTAGGTCGAGTTATGCCATTGGCCAATACAATGTGGCTTACGATTCTAGGCAGTATGTGGGTGTGTTCATTTACCTATGCTCAATTTTTTATTGCTATTGCACATGATTTAGAAGGAAGGATAAGCACTACATTATGATTTAATGATTCTTATGATAAGTATTTATTTGTTATGAATGATGAAATGTTTATGGAGCATATTATGTTTTGATCATGTGAAGTGTATGTATACTAGTTGTTCATGATGTGAATTCACTGATATATTTTAATTAACATGAGCATGCTAAAACTTGTTTGATTAACCCTTAAGGAGAAATTCTAGATTATATTTTTACTTGGAAGTGATTTAGGAATTTCTGATCAGTTTGAGTATTTTAAGCTAACCTAGTGCATCCATGTCACTAGTGTGTTCATCGAGCCTTATGAAAGAATGGCATATGCAAAGCCCATGAAAAACTATCATTCCACTGTTCTTTCTTTAGCCTCATTATCCAAATCCCTTGAGCCAAAAAAATCATGTTTGACCTATTAAGTGACATATTCTATACACATGGTTGTTAGAGAGGTATGAGTGAAGCAAAAAAAGATAAGTTTGGGGGTATGAAAAAGAAAAATGTCAAAAGGAAAAGCAAAAATACAAAATGAAAAGAATTAATAAGGATTCATCCTTTAATTGGGGGGATCATATCCTAACAAACTCAAAAGAAAATAAGTTTGGGGTATGGTAATAATACAACTCATAAAAAGAAAGAGAGGAGCAAACAAAAAGTACTTAGAGTGAACATCAGGTGTGTTGGTCCCGCCTTATGGTTAAACTAACGCAATCTTATGGAAGCAATTGAATATACTATAAAGACAATGACTCACGAATTAAGAACATAGATGTTATAGTGGTTTGACACTCCCTACCCACTCCACTCTCCAAGTCACAATCACAAACTTGGGTTCCACTAGTCAACTTAATCCTAAAGTTATAGTTGTATAGATACTCTATTCTCTAGACTTACACTTCCAGGAAACAATATAGATGAATCAATTATACAACATGTAATGATTCAACTATCTCTTGGTTTACAACCCAAACCAAGGTACAATCAGCATAATAAAGAATGTAACAATGAAAAGCTTGCAAGAAATTTAACTCTTAGAGACTTTAGTTCTTCTGATTGTCCAAGCTTTATTCACCTACAAAACCAAAGTTAGAATATCTTTATAATCTTGATCTCTTGATTTTCTATTAATCATACTACAAGATTTTTCTTCTTTATTTCCCATATAATTTTTTTAACTCATCTCCCATTATGTAGATGTTCAACTGCTGGGAGATAAACACTCAAAGGATGTTAAAGAAAATGTCAAACTACTTCATTTATGGATCTTTGTGATTGCCTACAATGGTGCTAAAACTATCTATGTTTTACTTAGAAACTGTTGATGTTTTATGACAAACTTTTGTCATTTTCTGTCATAGATAAATCCATTTAAGTATAACTTTGCTAGATATGTCTTTGACTCCTAATCCATCAAGGTTCATCAAAAGCCAACTTTGCCTAATTTGAATCCATCGAGGTTCACCAATTGCCAACTTCGCCGAATATGTCCTTGGCTACAAATCCATCGAGGTTATTGAACAAAAAGATGATGGATTTCTTCACTTAACGTCTTCCATCCTTAACCTGTTTCCAAAAATTTGTTTTCTATCCAGCACTTCACACAACCTGATTATACCATCATATTTATATCAATCCACTCTACATCAAATATGTGTATCATCATCAAACCACATAGTAAAATATATTTCATCCAAGTTCATCATCAAAATAGAAAACAAAAATCAAATAATTCCCCCCCCCCTTTTTGATGATGATAAAACCAACTATGGATGAACTTAAAATAACATTTCCCACCCCCCCCCCCTCTCCCATCAACATGCTTATTTACTCATGTAAACTGAATCTAATTTTCTCCCTCTTTTATCATAAGCAAAAAAATAGGAATGTAAAGTTATAGAGAATACACAAGAAAGATATAGTCAATATGAATAGAAAGACATAAGTGTGTGAATTTAAACTATGAGTTAAGGAGTCAAACTAGGGAACTTAAACCAGTAATTTGTGATAAGACAGTTAAATAGCTTCAAATCCTTAAAAGATAAAAGAGTTAGTCTTAGGTCATCAAACTTCAAAATCATTTGGAAGGAGACGGCTTTTCTTTGTGGAGTTGGATTGATCAACTAATGTAGAAGCATGAATTTGCTCTCGTATATATGCCTGTAAATCAGCTTTGAGAGATCTTATACTAGCTACAAATAAGGCCTACAAGGTAGAAACATCTAGCAAAGGAGAAGTTGAAGTAGTTGTAACATGAGGTGTAGAAGTTGATGGATGAATGGGATGGGTTTGAGCTAGAATTGATGTAGTTGGAGTGTGTTGAGTATTAGAGCCAGTGGCTGCCGAATCATCTTCGACTTGAGGATCCTTCCCATTCTTTCTATGAGAACCTTCCTCTTCATCTAAATCTTGCTCATCTCCCAGATCATCTTGATAAAACTCATCTTCACCCTCATCATGTCCTTCAAAATCAGCTTCAGTTCTTGCTACAATATCATACTGAATAGGAATCTCATCTTCATTTTCTCTAGGCACAGCTGAAATGTACCTCCGCTTACGATCATCATACAAGATATATCTTATCCATCTGAGTGTTCCAATGTTTATCACATTGTAACTTGAAGGACAAGTTGGAACATCATCAAAAACATCTATTTCAAAGTGTTGAAATAGTCTTGTAAAATACATGGCATAGGGGAGATGTCCATTAGCTCTATCTTGCTGATTGAACATGTACAATAACATAACATCTACAAGATCATACTCCAAATTATAAACAATGCAATAAATCAATACACATTCAATAATATTAATTGCATCATGTCCTCCATTTCTAGGGAATAAACAATGGGTTACAATATGATGAATCAGTTTGAACTCCACAGAAGAAAATTCTTTATTTGTGAATCCTCCTTTTCTATTAGATAGTAACTCTTCCCCGTTAAACATTCAACAACTTCTTTTCGATTATTTGTTTTATCAGCTAAAATATATGGAAGTCTCATGATTAATGCAAACTCTTCAGCAGTAAGCTTATTTCCTTCCCTCGGAGATAATTAGAGTAAACATAAACTCCATCCTCTCCTTTTATTTCATGCAAATAAAAATAAAACAACTTCACTAATTCATCATAGATCATCAACTTTTCTGCCAGAAACTTAAATTTTCAAATTTTCTCAACCAGTTAACGAATTGAAACCCTTCATCTTCAAAGAATTTATAATTCAAGAACTTACCTTGTGTATAATTCTTGCGCCCAAATTTTAGATAGAACTTAATTTTTGTCCTTCTTTGATCTGAAGTTCTTCAATGTTGGGTCCACTAAAACTTATTTCTTTAGTAAAGAAGTGGGTTTCTTTTGATGTGGAGTAGGAACTTAGTTTCTAAGAGTGTATCTTCTTAGAATTGTTGTCTTTGGAGTGGATTTGATTGGGTAATGGAGAAGGTTTGGTTTTAGAAGGTATGCTTTTCCCATGTTTAGGTTTTGGAGATGTATGAATAGGAGATGGTGATGATTCAATGGGAGTTCTTAGTTTTGGATCTTGAGATGGTTCAGGAAAAGGGAGATTTTCTTTATTAACATTAATGGGATTGTCCTATGTAGTTTGTCTACCTTGTGTTTCAAAAGGTTCTTGAATAAAAATGCCTCCTATTGTTCTTCTTGTTCTGGAAGGAGAAGGTCTAGGTTCAGAAGAATCCACCAACTTCCTCTTTTCTTTCTCCTCATAAGATGCCTTCTTCAACATAACAACTTTCTATTAGAAAGACTTAAATGAAAATGAAATTTAGAGATCTTATAATTCAAGGCTCATGTTGATTTGGATCAAAAGATAGGACACAAATTATATTGAAGCAAATCAAAGGATAAGGCTCAAATATAATTAGAATTGAAGGTTTGATCAATATGAAATGTCAAAACTGGACTCAACACACTTATTTACATATGGTAGGTATATTTGTTACAACAACAACAAAACAATCTACATTGCAATGACTTTCAACCAAGCAAAGTCTACTTACTTTAATCATAGAATAATCACCAATCCAACTTGAAGGACATTCATTTAGGTGCAAGAGCAAATCTAAGAGTAAGAACTTTGGTAGAAACAAGGGTTGTCAAAAACAATCATGACATTCATGTAATTCAATGAAGAAATGTGTTTTAATCATGGATATGAATGATGATGGATAGAAAGTGATGGATCTTACATGAAAACAAGGATTCAACCAAAACATTGAAGAGATTTTCAATGCACAAATAGAGCATCTCATCACATAATGGAATAATCGCCACAATATTCATGTATAGAATGGAAAAGTTTCATACAAGGAATCACATGAATGGATTTGGGAATGAGAATAGGGTTTTTGTGAATCCAAAAACCCTAAAAACCCTAAAATTTTGAATTTTTGAAGTACATGAAGGGGCTTTTCAAAAAAACCTTCTTAAACTACATGGATATGAACTGATTAGACATAGGGCATTGATTTCTCATGATAAATACATGGAAATGAGAAAGGATTTTGATGAAAAACTTCAAATCCATGGATTTTTGAAGGAAAATTGAAAACTAAAAGAAGAAACCTGAAAATCAGAGCATTACCATGTTTTTGATGGAGAAGGATGGAAAGAATCAACCTAAATCCATCCAAATGAGCAATGGACAAGAGACAAAGCCAAGAGGAGATGAATGGGTTTTTCATAAATGGAAACCCTAGCTTTAAGAAGAAGAAGAGTAACCGTCCTGCAAAAATCGCGCATTTAAGTTATGATGTTGGCTCCGAATCTGTTGAAGTTTTGTAACACAAATAAAATTCAAACAAATATATCTTATATTTTATGCATGCTATTAATTAATGCAAATGGATCAATAATGCCTAACTTCTTCTAATTTGAAATAATCTATCAATGTGAAGTGGTTGTGTGAAAATGTCTGCTAGTTGATCTTCAGTTGGAATAAATTCAACCGAAATATCTTTCAATTTGAACATGATCCCTAATGAAGTGATGTCTTATTTCAATGTGCTTAGAGCATGAGTATAATACTTGATTTTTAGTCAAATTTATTGTGCATGTATTATCATATTTGATTGGCACACATTCCACATTAAAGTCATAGTCACTTAACAACTATTTCATCCAAAGTATTTGTGCACAATAACTAGCTGCTGTTATATATTCAGCTTCAGTTGTTGATAGTGCAACAGTACTTTGTTTCCTAGAGTACTAGGATACAAGCATACTTCCTACGAATTGACAAGTTCCACTAGTACTTTTTTTGTCTACCTTGTATCCAGCATAGTCGATATCAGAATAACTAACAAAATCTAAAGGTGATCCTCTAGGTTACCATAATCCTAAATGAGATGTTTCCGCAAGATATTTAAAAATGCATTTAACAGCAAATAAGTGTGACTCCTTTGGATTTGATTGAAATTGAGTACACATACACACACTAAATACAATGTCAAGTCTACTGGAAATTAAATATAATAATGGACCAATCATACTCTTGTATAGTTTCTGATCTACACTTTTAACACTTTCATCTTTGTCCATTTTGTTACTTGCACTCATAGGGGTAGGCATGCATTTTAAGTTTTCCAAATTGAATTTCTTTAACATTTCTTTAATGTATTTTGATTGTGAAATGAAAATACCTTTATTAGATTGTTTTACTTGTAGTTCAAGAAAAAATGTCAGTTCACCTATCTTACTCATTTCAAATTCACTTTTCATCATATTTTCAAATTCCTAGCAATATTTTTCATTTGTAGAACCAAAAATGATATCATCCACATAGATTTGTACAACCAAAATGATTGAATGAATATGTTTAATGAATAATATTGTGTCAACTTTATCTCTTTGAAAACTTTTACTCGGTAAAAATCCACTTAGTCTTTCATACTAAGCTCTTGGAGCTTGTTTAAGACTATACAATGCTTTTGTAAGTTTGAATACATAGTCTAGATATTTATGATCTTCAAAGCCTGGAGGTTGTTTGACATACGCTTCTTTATTTAAATATCCATTTAAGAATGCATTTTTCACATCCATTTGAAATAATCAAAATTGTTTGAATGATGCAAAAGCAAGTAGCATTCTTATGGCCTCAAGTCTGGCAACAGGTGCAAATGCCTCATCATAATCTATTCCCTTTTCTTGGGAATATCCCTATGCTACCAGACATGCTTTATTTCTTACAATAATCCCAAACTTATCAAGTTTATTTTGAAAGATCCATTTTGTACCTATTACAGACTGATCATTTGTTTCTAGCACAAGTGTCCACACATCGTTATGTTTAAATAGATCTAGCTCTTCTTGCATTGCTATGATCCAATTTTCATCTAAAATGGCATCTTTTACTGTTTTGGGTTCAATGTAAGATAAGAAAGCAAAATTACCACAAACATTATTAAGTGACCTATGAGTTCTCACTTTATCATACACATTTCCTATAACATCTTCTAATGGATGATATCTATGAGTATACACTCACTGAGATGGTTCAGTCAACTCACCTTCACTTTCCTATTCTTCATGAATGTTTTCCTTATTTAGATTTGATGACTTAGCTTATGGTAAATGTTTAGATCCTTGCTAAACTTCATTTGATGTTTTAAGAAAATCAAATCTCTCATTTTCTTCATCTTCATTATCAACATTCCTTGGCCAAGAGTTAGTCTCATAAAACTTTACATGATCTGCACTAAGGTCCAAAGTACACACATTTCTATTATGCTTTTCATAACATATACTATTTCCTACATTATTGCGAACAATACATTTATTAGACTTAAACACAACTTCAAAAACTTTCTCACACAATTGACTTATGCTCAAAAGGTTATGTTTAAGACCTTCAACATAATACATATCAATGATATCCATACCTGAAATACTCACCATTCCAATTTCTCTAATTATTCCTTGATTATTGTCTCCAAAAGTTACTTTACTTTTATCCTGAAAAGACAAACTTTTGAACAAATGTTTGCTTCCTATCATGTGATGTGAACATCCATTGTCAAGGTACCAACTGAATTATATTCTTGAAGTCAAGCATACCTAAAAAGGAAAAAGTCAAGTCTTTGGTACCCACATCTTGGGTTCATGTTTGTTAGGTAGGAAACAGTTTATTTAGGCACCCAGATCAATTTTATTCCTTTGTTTTGTAATCTTGTATTGAACAATTGTAAGCAACATGTACAGATTTGTTGCATGAATAATAGTGCCCCTTGTGAAAGCTAAAAATATTTCTTCTGAAAATATGTAGTATGATTTTGATAATTTAAATAGTTGTTCTTCATCTAGTTGGTCATATATTTCAAGAAAGTACTATACAATTTCAACTTCTGGTTTTCATTCAACATCTTCTTTGAGAGAAGATAATTTTCAGATTTCAGTTTAGAATATTCATCAAAAAGAACATTGAATTTTAGTTGAATTCTTAATATAACTTCCTTTCGAATCTAAAACTCCTTTTTCAACTTTGCATATTTTTCAGTTATCAACTTTGATTCATCAAGAAGTTCAGTGTGTTCTTCTTGCAATTCAAACAAGAACTCATCATAACTTACCTCTTCTAATGCATCGCCCTCTTTATCTTCATCTTAATTTTCCATTAGAATAATATGACACTATGACACTCCTCACTTTCAGATTCAGAATCCACATAGATAGATGAGTCACTTTCACACCAAGCTCCAAAATTCTGAGGTTTCTAGTTCTTCTTTCTATCCTTTTTTATTGATAGGCACACTCTCTTTAGATGTCCATTTCCACCACAATTATGACATATGAGTTCCTTTTCTTCCTTTTTGACTAAAGTTTTAGTTTTGAATTTTGTGTCACCTTTCTTATTTTGCTCTCTTCAAGCTGCGCAAATCTGCTCTTCATTTTATTATTTGTTTGAAAAAATTTTTGAATTGATGAGTGAGCATATCAATTTCCTCATCTTTTTCACCTGCATCAAGATAAGATTGATCAAAATTAGCTTTTAGGCCTACAGATCTCTTACCTTCGATTCAGTTTCATTCTTCGTGATGACATGGTCATGTGATAGCTGTGATACTATCAAGTCATCAACCTTTAACTTTGAGATGTCTTTTGCTTCTTCAATAGCCATTACTTTTGCAATCCAAGCTTTAGGCAAAGATCTAAGTATTTTTTGAACTTCTTCTTTCTTAGTAATCTCTTTTCTAAGACCTTTCAAAGCATTGACAATCTTGGTAAATGATGGTTCAAATTATAATTCTTTGCAATTGCACAAATGTATAGCAATGTAATGTGACATGCAAGGGTTAATCCCACAGGGAATATTCAAACTGATTCAATTAGCCTTAGTTACTGACTTATCACTATCTTAAAGGAATGTGATTTAAGCTAAGCAGGTATAAATGATAACTTGAATAAAATTACAGAGATCAAATATCTATGGGAAATGTAAGTGAGATCAATAAAGTGCAAGGGTCTAGGCATCCGATTTTACCACTCAATGATACTCTTTGCTATTTGAACATTGGATTCAATGCATAACTTGGATTCATTCTATCTAATGTGAGATTATTACTGTTAGGTGTGTGGGTTTAAATCAAGTATTTCCACTCATTCCAATTACCTATGGTGTATAGTGTAATTGAGGTGAAAACCTATTAAGCTTAAAAACACATGAATCAAGTAGGATGGTTTAGCATAAGATGTGTACCATAACAACCTATCCTTTTCATTCAATGGTGCTCATGGTTTTGCATATGCAGTGTGTCTTAACTATGCTAGATAATCAATGTGATTCGTAATATTGTTGATCAAGCAATATATCAAACCAAATGAAAGCAAATAACTCAATGAATGAAAACAAATGATTTGCATTAAAGTGCCAACATTCCCATATAACAAAATGTATCAAAGAGGATTACATCTTCACCTTAGAAAGGTAGATTTAGTGCATAATGAAAAAAGAAATTACTCCCTTCACAAAACTCAACACAATGTAGGCCATCTTCTTCTTCCTCTTTGCTTCTTCGAAAACTCCTTTCCTCTCCAAAATCCCCCAAAGTTGCCACAAAAGAACCCTCAAACTAACCCTAAATGAATAGCAAAAATACCCCCTCCAAAACCTCTCTCATTGGCTTAAAAACCAAGGGACAAGGAGGCTGAAAAATTGCTAAAAATTTGGATGGTGCTGACGCCACGACATGGAATTCCATGCTGCAGCATCTTCTACTCCTCCAAAATTTGCATTGCCAAGTGTTGACGCCATGGTGTGGAATTCTAGGTCATGGCATGGATTTTTCTATCCACCAAATTGCTACCTTTGTTGATCTTTTGCAAATTGTCTTCCTTTCTAACTTTGAGCATCATCTTCCTTTAGTTTTTCTCTTCTTTTCCCATCTTCAATCCACCTAGAGAAATCAATAAATTCATCTAAATATATCAAGGATTCACAATTAATTAAGTTTGAACATGCATGATATAAGTAAATAAAATTTATCTATTAGTAAACCTGTAATTCATCTCAGTAATGGATTCATTAGGAAGCATTTTAAATAGTTCATAATCACGCATTAAAAGACTCATTCTTATCTCCTTTAATTATGATGTGCCTTCATGGGTAACTTGAATTTTTTCCCATGTATCTTTTGCAGTTTTACAAATTGACACCTATTCAAATTCAGCTTGAGATATAGCACAATATAACAAGCTTTTAACTTGTTCATTTGCTCAACTTTTCTCTTTCTATTTTGCAGTCCGAGTTCTTATTTTTCCAACTAGTGTTGTAAAACCATCTTCAATTATGCACCATGTAGACATGTTATAACCCATTAAGAAACTTTGCATTTTTAATTTTCATAGAGGATAATTATCACCAATTAGATATGGAGGTCTATTTGTAGATAATCCCTCTGAAAGCTATTGATTGGAATGCAAATCCACTGCTTCCTTTTCTGCCACTATTGTCGTTGCCACTTTCATTTAGAATTATAGCCATAGGAGATCACTTTGAGTAATATAAAGATGGATGTGATACCACTTACAGGTCCTGCCTTATGGCTAAACTAACGCAATCTTATGGAACTGATTGAATGTATTGTAAAGACAATGACTCATGAATTAAGAACACAGATTTTATAGTGGTTCAGCACTCCCTACCTACTCCACTCTCTAAGTCACAATCATAGACTTGGGTTCCACTAGTCAACTTAATTTCAAAGTTACTATGGTATAGATACTCTATTATCTGGACTTATACTTCCACATAACAATATAGATGAATCAATTACACAACCTATAATGATTCAACTATCTCTTGGTTTACAACCCAAACAAAGGTAGAATCAACACAATAAAGAATATGATAATGAGAAGCTTACAACCAATTTAAATCTCAAGTGACTTCATTTATTCTTATTGTCCAAGTTTCCTTCACCTACAAAACCAAAGTTAGTATCTGTTTATAATCTTGATCTCTTAATTTTCTGTTGATCACACTACAAGATTTTTCTTCTCTATTTCCCATAAGTTTCTTTAACTCATCTCCTATTACTATAGATGTTCAACTGTTAGGAGATAAACACTCAAAGAAGGTTAAAGAAAATGTCAAACTGATTCATTTCTAGATCTTTGTAACCACCTGCAACAGTGCCAAAACCATTGACATTTTACCCAAAAACCATTGACGTTTTATGACAAACCATCGATATTTTCCTTCATATATAAATCCATCAAAGTCTAACTTCGGCAGATATGTCTCTGACTCCTAATCCATCAAGGTTCATCAAAAGCCAACTTCGCCTAATTTGAATCCATCGAGGTTCACCAATTGCAAATTTCGCTGGATATGTCCCTGACTACAAATCCATCGAGATTTCTGAACAAAACATTGATGGATTTCTTAAGTTAACATCTTCCATCCTTAACCTATTTCCAAAAATTTGTTTGCATTCTATCCATCACTTCATACAACCTGACTATATGCATTTCATCACATTTACATCAATCCACTCTACATCAAATATGTGTATCATCATCAAACCACATAGTAAAACATATTTCATCCAAGTTTGTTCATCATCAAAATAGAAAAAATCAAACAAGGTGCAAATTCATATATGATTGCTTACTTTGTAAATCTTTATTCCTTTTCTTTTGTTAGCCAAAACCAAGGCCCCATTATAAGCTTAACAAATACCTATTGATCCAAATGGATAGGGTTTTCTAAATTGGTGGAGAGAGATTATGAAAAGCAAGCTTATGGGATATTTTATAGAGATCATTAGAATCACTAAATTGAATGTTGTTGATTGAGAAGCATGCATGTAGCATGAGATTAACAATACACACACACACACTCACACAATTTCACTTCATGAAGAGATTGATGATGCATAAGTTTCATGAGATTACTCAATAAGTGTTTTGAATGATTTTTGAGTTATGTGTATATGTGTAGTTTTTCTAACATGTTCTTGATTATTTAAAAGATATTATCTTAAATGTCTCACAAGGCATGATTTTTGTTGTGCTCAAGGACTATCAAAAGATAAGTTTGGAGGTATTTAATGAGCTCATAATCTACTATACTTTAATTCCTAAATTAACATTTGGATCCTCAATTGATATGATTTTATTGGATTATAATCATATTTGATTAAATATTGCACTTAATGGAGTTGGTGTTTCAGGTATCAAAATATGTCAAAAAGGAACTACATATGAAAATGCATCACTTTGAGGCCATTTTTGGTACTGATTGAGACTAATTTAACAAATGTGTTCAACATAGAAGTTGCAACCTTTCAAGTTTTCTATCAAAGAAATCAAGAATTACATAATTTTCATATCATATGAAAATTTTGGATATCTTATGAAACATTTCTGGTCAAAATACCAGACCTGTGTTTGGTGGGTTGTAAGAATGGTGCCAAGGTGCCCAAATGTGGCACCGCACCACCAGAATGCAGCGTCGTGGTGCCGATGCAGCCTATGATGATTTTCTAAACCTAAAGTGTGAGATATAAAATGGGGCTTTTGAGAGAAAAGGGGGGAACTTTGGAGTGAGTGTTTTGGGGTTTTTGAGAGGCTTTTGGAGAGGAGTGGAGAGAAGAGGGGAATGAAGGAGAGAAGGAGAATCGGAGGACTTCAAGATGGTGCAAAGCTAGAGGAAGATCATCAACTTAGCATTTTATCTTTCTTTCTTATTATTCCTTTAACATTTGAAGCATGTTTAGAATGCTTGGAATTATTTTTTTTATCATTATAAGTAGCTAAATACTTTTTTCTAGAGGGGAGATGTATCTTATATTGACATTATGGTGTGATTAATGAGTTATATGATTGAGAGTTCTAATTAGTTTATTTATGATACTTTGTTCTTAGTACTTTCAATTTATTGGCCATTTATTGAATGAATGTAAATTTGAGATTTGACACTCGGGAGAAGTAACCTAAATAGGATCTAGGCATCATAACATGAGACTCTGGATGACTTGGAAGAACTTTTACTTGTTGTGAAATTATTCAAAAGAATCATAGAGTTTAATACATTCTTTACCATTCGATTTTTATAGGGATATTGAAATTGGAATGTTGAGAATAGATACTTGGCTCAACACTCAGGAGAGGAAGTTGAGTGAATTGGAATTCTTGATTCATAAACCAATAGAATAATCTATTTATAATGAGTTGAGAGTACCATGATTGAAGATAAGTGAAATTGATCCTCTAGAGCTTCATTATCTTGAGTTCTTTCTACCAAAGTCCATTTACTTCTATTTTTTGTTTAAGTTCTTATTCTTTGATTTTCCAAATAAAATTAGGATTATTCACTCCAATAGCTAGTGATTCATTTGCAAACCCTATAGAGACGATAACTTTCTCATCATTATACTATACAACTTGGCAACATACACTTATAGTTTTATTCCAGTGATCACCTACCCTTATATCTAGAAGACCCTAACACTCCTTCCTCACCTCAACCTATCCCATAGCCTACCTTAACACCCAAATCCACTTCCATCAGAACAATCTCTCCTAAGAAATACAACACTGTAATAGACACATCCAATCCCAATTCATTCTAACTTCCAAAGTATGTGTATCTAGAAAGAAGAAAACTTCACATAAATGCTCTCGTGTTGGATCAACCTCTACCTTTTTCAGAATTAGCAAATCCTAGATATAGGGAGAGACTTAAAATCATTGTACCTCTTGTTGTCCCATCCACCACTCCTACTCCTAAACATTCATCTTTACCCAAACCCACATCCAAGCTTGCATCACCTTCTAAACCTCCTTCTAAACCCAAACCTCCTACCATTCTCATTCTTCCTTCTAGAATAAAATTTACAGTCTCTAGAAGACCTAGAACCCCAACACCCAAGCCTCCTAGACCACCCTCTCCTCCTATCAGGTTTCTCAAGAACTGTGAATACCGTAAGTTCTTCCCTCTCACACATTCCAATAAATCCAAGCCACCCCTTAAGAAACCTTATCTTGCTGCACATTTTTTTCTCTCTATAATTTTTTTGTTCATTATGTATGTCCATTTGTTTTGTATATGAAAACATTATATACATCATTTATCAATGAAATACATTTTTTTATATTTTGTGTTTATCATGTTCTTTTCTTTTCCCTTTGAGCCTTTTTTATTATGACAAAGAGGTGAAGAAAGAATTTGAGTTTAGTAAAAAAATTAGAATTTAGTGCATTTGATTAAGTGGAGCTATTAGAAACATTTGTGAAGTGCACTTAGTCAAGGAGAGCTATGTTATAAGTAGAATATCTTATCTTAGAATATCTTTTCTCAGTTTCCATTTTGTATTGTTGGTAGATGAATACATGTTTTTTTTCCTATTTGAGAGGTAGTTCATTCAAATGTTTTATCATCGTTAAAAAGTGAAAGAATGTTGATCTTTACCCCTTTACTTGGCTTGATTTTAATGATAAATATGATTAACTAGCTAAGTTTTGATGATGAGCAAAAACATGTGAGTGACGTGTTCAGATACTGACAGTTACATTCCCAAGTGTGCAGTGATTAATGTATAAATTATATTAAGGGAAGTAACTTCCAACGTGTGGAGAACATGCACAAGCTCATATTGGAGACATGATTCACAAATAGTTTACAAATGAAGAAAATGTAAGTGCTCAAAGAAAAATGATACTAAACTTAGAAGAGGGTTTTAGATGTTTTAGGACACATTTGCAACCATGAGGAACAAACTCAAAATATGAAGAAGTTTAGAAAGTCTAAAGAGTGAAGGCTATGGACACAAAAGCTAAATTTGAAATAAGTTCAAAATTGTTTCAAACTTGCACTCAAAGCTTCAAGGCCAATCTATAGTTGAAGGATATGTCTGGCATCAAATACAAGCTTGAAAGTCACTTTAGACATGCTTTAGATGGGCTGAAGTATATTGCTAAAGTAAACAAAGTTAGATGCCAAAATTGAGAAGCAAAAGTTGCTTCAGATGTGTGGAAAGAAGCTTTAGATGTGCTTTAGCAAGCTTTAGATAGACTAAAGTTTCACTTCAGAATTGCAGAAGTAATGAAGCCTTAGCGTTGAAGTGTTAACACCACTTCAGACGTTCTGAATGTCACCAAAGGAAAAAGTCAGAAGCATTTGAAAATGGTTAAGTCCCAAACTTCAGATGTTATGAAGGCAAGCTTTAGACATGCTAATATCTTACTTCAGTCATTTCCCAAGCTAATATTAGAAGTGCTAAAGTTCAAAGGCTTTTGGCTAAGGATTCATGCCGCTTTAGAAGGTTTGAAGTTATTGCTTCAAATGTGCTCACCAGTTGGAGTCATTCTGAAAGCATCATTTTTCATCCCTTTAGACATGTTGAAAGACTACTTCAGATGGTCTAAAGTAGCAACAACTTTAAAATAAGTGATGACTTCAGAATTTTTGAAGAAGCACACTCACAATGGTAAAAAATTCACACATTCACCCACATTAAATGAACTTTGTCCTCTCTAATGGGAAGAATTTGAATCTTAGTATAAAAGGAGTAGTCAGAGGATGTTCAAAGTGTTGAAATAGTTAGAGAAGTTAGTGAAGTTAGAAAGAACATTTACTTCAATATTTAAGTTTTCTTCCAAGAATTTCAACTTTTGTTGACCCAAACCTCTTTACTAAGGTTGATTTTTATAATGAACATATTTAACTATCTAAGTTTTATGATGAGCAAAAGCCCATGAGTGAAAGCTTAAGCTACTAATCAATATTTCCCAAGGTGCAACAACGAACAATGTATCAGGGCAATAACATAAGTGGACAATGCATACAAAATTTTATTAGATAAATGCTCAAATGAGAAAAAATAACACTAAAACTTTGCAGAACAGTGTATGAAACAACTTTTGAAGATGTCTCAAAGCAATGCTAAAGTAACTCAGACAAGTGCCCAAAATTTGGATAGAAATAGGGCTT
Source organism: Pouteria campechiana (assembly GCA_036873735.1). Lineage (NCBI taxonomy): Eukaryota > Viridiplantae > Streptophyta > Magnoliopsida > Ericales > Sapotaceae > Pouteria > Pouteria campechiana. Next base: position 60,496 of record JAYJMB010052741.1, read on the forward strand.
CAAATGAAGAAAACAATCTAAGTTTCAGTCTCAAGCAAAGAGTCAAACATTGAAGAAGCAAGTTCAAATACTGTGAGACCATTCTCGGACATAGAATCCACACTCGGACACTGTTAAAGATTGAAGAGAGAAGCCCAAGTGTGTCTAGAAGTCTAAGTCCAAAAATCCCAAGTGTTAAATCCTGAACATCACTGTTGTTGCAGAGGCATATCCAAAATATTAACTTCAGACTTATCCAACTCACTTCCAAACATAGCCAGAAGTTAGTCATGTGACCAAGTGTAACTCACACTTTTTCAAGTCTGAAATATTATCTTCGAACATGGCTATTCAACTCTCGACATGGCAATTCATTTCCAGACATAAGAAAATGAAGTCTTTTACAAGATGAGCACCATTCCAAGTCTAAAATATTAACATTGGACATGACCATTCAATTCCAGACATGATTCATTTCTGAACATAGGAGAATGAAGTATATTTGAAGCTGAGCACCAATCCAAGTTTGAAATATTAACTTCGGGCATGACTATTCAATCCTGGACGTGATAGTTAACTTTCGGACATGGCCAGTGGAGACTGTTTCAAGTTGAACGACTCAAGCAAGTCCTAGATCTTAACTCTGAACATGGAATCTAAACATAGACATGGCCAAATAGACTTCAAACTTGAAAACTAGTGAGAAAGCTACAACAGGTAGAAAATCCTATTGATTTGCTCGCATTTAATGAATGTCATCTTCTCTAATCAGTTGAATTTGAATCTAGCTATAAAAGGAGTAAAGAAAGGCCATTCTAAGAAGCTAGAAAACTTAGAGAAACTTTCTGAAGAAACAAAAAGTATCTACTCTCAAAAAATAAAGTTTTTCTTCCAACTCCATAGCACAAAACACCAATCTGCATTCAAAGAACATTCTCTGCAAAAGCTTAGGGGAGTTTATTACTCTGTATTTATTGCAATACATTTATTTCTATAGCATTTAATTATGCAAAACTTATCTTGTATAATAGGCACTTCTTTTATTAATCAGGATAGCAAGCAAGGGGCTTGCTAATCATGTATAAGTTTGTTGGTGAGCTTTGAAAAATAATGTGTATAAGTTTGTTGTTGAGCTTTGAAAACCAACATGTGCAAGTTTTGAGGGTTGGAACATAAAATTTTTTCTTCTTGAGCTTCATTTTTTTAATAACTTAGCTAAAAAAATCCAAAAGCAAATTGTGCTAAAATATTAAAACTGATTAGGATTCTCTCTTGATGGTCAATAACATAGGCTTTGTTTTTTATTGCCATTACACATGATTTAGAAGGATGGATAGATGCTACCTTGCGATTTAATGATTCTTGTCATAAATCTTTCTTTTTCAAGAATAATGATTTTTGAGCACATTATGTTATGATTATGTGATATGTATGTTGATCAGTTGATGATTTTGTAAATTTAGTGACATATTCTAGTTAACATAAGTATGTTAGAACTTGTTTGATTATTCCTCAAGGCGAAATACTAGAAAATATGTATACTTGAAAATGATTTAGGGACACTTTGATCAGTTTGAGCCTTTCAAGCTAACCTAGTACATCATGTCACTAGTATCTCTATTGAGCCTTACTAAAAGAATGGCATATGCAAAGCATGTGAAAGACCACAATTTGACTTTTCTTTCTTTAGCATCATCATCCAAACCTTTTGAGCATAAAAACCATGTTTGACCATTTAAGAGACATAATTTATAAACATGGTTATTAGAGACATATGAGTGAAGCAAAAGAAAATATGTTTGGGGGTAATTAAAAGAAGAATACAAAAGTAAAGAAAAAGGATAAAAGGAAAAGAATCAATAAGGATTCATCTTTCAATTGGGGGGATCACATCCCAATGAACTTAAAAGAAAACAAGTTTGGGGGTATGGTAGTAATACGGGCCATAAAAATAGAAAGAACCCCAAATAATAAGTCAAGAGAGTGAATATTCATGCGTGTAACTTTTTTATGATCTCTTACTTTGTGAATCCTTATTCCTTTTCTTTGTTAATTAAACCCAAGGCCTCATTACAAGCTTAACAAAGACCTATTGATCCAAGTGAATAGAGTTGTCTACATTAGTGGAGAGGGATATGAAATCAAGCTTATGAAATGTTTTATGAAAATTATTAGAATCACTAGATTGCATATTAGTGATTAAAAAGCATGCATGTAGCATGAGTTTGACAAAGCACACACACACATTCTCACTTTATGAAGGGATTGAAGATGCATGAGTTTCATGAGATCACATGAAAAGTGTCTTCAATTATTTTTAAGTTATGTGTATATGTGTAATTTATCTGGCATGTTTTTGATTGATTAAGAGAGACTATCCTAACTATTTTATTAGTTTGGTTACTATTTTGCTCAAGGATGATCAAAAGGTAAGTTTGGGGCATTTGATAAACTCATATTTTATCATGTTTAATGCCTAAATTCACATATGTTATGGACCCTGTTTTAATGTAAATTTAGTGGTTTATAAGCACATTCTAGTTAATCTACATTGAACTTGGTTATTACTTGATAGGTGATTGTTATGTTGATTTATTATGTTTATTTGCAAATAAAAGTGAAAAAGAGATAAGTTGAAGAAGTTGAACGTCGTGGCGTTTCAATTCGATTTTAAGTAACATTGGGTACTTGGCAAATAGAGATAACATCAGAAATTCAGTCAGAAGTTTTGGTCTCAAAGGTGAACTTTTGACTGAAGTGGATCCCTTCCACCAATGTAAAGAGTAATGATTGATCTTCAAAACTTTACACTTCTCAAGTGAATATTAACATGAAAACTTCTGAAGAAGTGAAGTATTAATCTCAGAAACACAAAATCGTTAGAAGTTTTGGAGGAGTTCATAGCCATCTAAAGTTTTGGAGGAGTTTGCCATCATTAGAAGTTCTGAAGACATTCTGACATGGTTAAAAATGTTCAACTCAAAATTTCTGAAGTAGCTTAATATTGAGAAGTGTGTCAGAAGTTCTAATGAGATTCTGACATGGTTCAAAAGTGTGATCTCAGAATTTCTGAAGTAGTTTACCCTTCAGAAGTGCATCAGAATCTCTGAAGGGGTTTTGAGTTAGGAACTGGTGCTGAATGGGTTTTGAGGCTCATAGAAGTGTAATAGAGGTTTCTGAAGATGTGCTAAATAGGTTTTGAATAATGTCAGAAGTGGTTTTGAGTAGTTTCTAATGCTCTCAGAGGTGCGATACAGAAGGGTTTTGAGGTTCTAAAAAGTCCAACAGAAGTTGACAAAAGTTCTCAGAATTGCAATATGAGTGGTTTTTGACATTCTTAGAATTACAAATAGAATTTTTGAAAGGGTAAAAATAACTTCAAAAGTGTGACAAAAGTTCTCAGAAGTACGACATAATTTTTGAAGGTGTTCAAAAATAACATTGGAAGTATGACGGAGGCTTTCATAGGTGCGATAGAGAGAAAAAAATTCCTGAAGGGGTTCAGATGCTTGATATTTAGAAATTCTAAAGCTCCAGAACTTATGAAGTAATGAAATTTTCATCTTTAGAATTTTTAAAGATCAAGCATTTGAACCGCTTCAGGAAATTTATCTCTCTGTCATACTTCCAAAACCCTCTTTCAAACTTCTAAATTTATTTTCTATCACAGTTCTAAGAAATTTTGTCATACTTCTGAAGTTATTGTGACCATTTCAAAAATTCTGTTTGCATTTCTGAGAATGTCAAAAACCACTCTGTTGCACCATTGAGAACTTCTGTCAACTTCTATTGCATTTCTTAGAACCTTAAAACACCTTCATGTCACAATTATGAGAATGTCAGAAACTACTCAAAACCTCTTCTGACATTATTCAAAACCTATTTAGCACATCTTCAGAAACCTCTATTGCACTTCTGTGAGCCTCAGAACCCGTTCAGCACCAGTTCCTAACTCAGAACGCCTTCAGAGATTCTGATGTACTTCTGAAGGGTAAGCTACTTTAGAAATTCTAAGATTGTGCTTTTGAACTGTGTTAGAATCTCTTTAGAACTTCTAACACACTTCTGCATGTTAAGTTGCTTTAGAAATTCTGAGTTCAACCTTTTTAACCATGTCAGAATCTCTTCAGAACTTCTAATGACAACAAACTCCTCCAAAACGTTTGACGGTTTCAAGATTCTGAGATCGATAATTCACTTGTTTAGAAGTTCTAATGTTAATATTCACTTGAGAAGTGCAAAGTTCTGAAGAACTTTCATTATTGTTTACACTAGTAGAAGGGAATCACTTTAGTTAGAAGCTCACTTCACCTCTGAGACCGAAACTTCTAATCGAATTTCTAAAGTTATATCTATTTGCCAAGTACCCAATATTACTTAAAATCTAATTAAAATGCCATGACGCTTAACTTCTTCAACTTGTCTTTTTTTCACTTTTATCTGCAAATAAATATAATAAATCAACATAAAAATCACTTATCAAGTAATAACCAAGTTCTGTGTAGATTTACTAGAATGTGCTTATAAACCACTAAATTTACATTAAAAGAGGGTCCAATACATATGTGAATTTAGGCATTAAACATAATAAAATATGAGCTTATCAAATGCCCCCAAACTTAGCTTTTGATCATCCTCGAACAAAATAGTAACCAAACTAATGAAATAGTTAGGATAATCTCTCTTAATCAATCAAAAACATGTCAGATAAATTACACATATACACATAACTAAAAAATCATTCAAGACACTTGCCATGTAATCTCATAAAACTCATGCATCTTCAATCCCTTCATGAAATGAGAATGTGTGTGCATGCTTTATCAAACTCATGGTACATGCATGCTTTTTTATCAATAATATGCAACTTGGTAATTCTAATAATTTTCATAAGATATTTCATAAGCTTGCTTTTCATAATCCCTCTCCACTAATGTAGACAATTATGTTCACTTAGATCAATAGGTCTTTTTTAAGCCTATAATGAGGCCTTGGGTTTAGCTAACAAAGAAAAGGAATAAGGATTCACAAAGTAAGAGATCATAAATAAGTTGAACATGAATATTCACTCTCTTGACTTATTATTTGGGTTTCTTTCTATTTTTTTGGGGCTATATTACTACCACACTCCCAAACTTATTTTCTTTTAAGTTCATTATGATGTGACCCCCCCAGTTGAAAGATGAATAATTGTTGATTCTTTTCCTTTTGTCCTTTTTCTTTATTTTAGTATTCTTCTTTTAATTACCCCTAAACTTATCGTTTTTTGCTTCACTCATACTCTCTAACAACCATATGTATAAATTATGTCTCTTAATAGGTCAAACATGATTTTTCAAGCTCAAAAGTTTTGGATGATACGGCTAAAGAAAGAAAAGTTGAATGATAGTCTTTCACATGCTTTGCATATGCCATTTTTTCAGTAAGACTCAATGGGGACACTAGTAACATAATGTATTGGGTTAGCTTGAAAGGCTCAAACTAATCAAAGAATGCCTAAATCATTTCCAAGTAAACATGTTATATAGGATTTTGCCTTAAGAAATAATCAAATAAGTTATAACATGCTTATGTGAACCAAAATATATCACTAAATTTACAAAATCATCAACTGATCAACATACATTTCACATGATCATAACATAATGTAATCAAAAATCATTATTCATGAAAAAGAAAGATTTATTATAAGAATCATTAAATCATAAGGTAACATCTATCCATCCTTCTAAATCATGTGTAATGGCAATAAAAAACTAAGCCTATCTTATTAACCATCAAGACAGAATCCTATTCAGTTTCAATGTTTTAGCATAATTTGCTCTTGGATTTTCTTAGCTAAGCTATTAAAAAGTGAAGCTCATTAAGATAAATTTTTGTGATCCCACCCCCAAACTTAAACTAAACATTGTCCTCAATGTGAAAGAATAAAAGAAAGTGAAGATTGAGAGCTTCTCTAAATGGAGTGATGAAGTTGAAGGACAGGGGTGATTCCACTATTAATGGTTGCAAGGGGTTATCATCTGAGATCAAGAAAACCAAACAAAAATTCAGCAACTAGAGAAACAAAGCAAAACTAATTAAAATAAAATGAAACTATGAATCCTAATAGAAATGAAAGGGAGAGTAGTTCTGATTTATAGTCATCAGCTTGACTCTGTCTCTTCCTTAAGCTAATTCTTTCAAGCCCAATGTGAACTTCTACTTGTCAAATCTTCCTTCAAAGTATGGCTTAAGACGCTAACCATTCACTTTAAATGTTCCCTTGGTGTCATGAGCAATTTCAATTGTCCCATATGGCAATATCCTATTGATAGTGAAAGGACCTGACCATCTGCCCCAAAACTTATTGGGAAACAATCTCAAGTGAGAGTTATAAAGTAATACTTTTTGACCAATTTCAAACTCTCTTCTTAGAATGTCCTTGTCATGCCATCTCTTTGTATGCTCTTTTTATATCTTGGCATTCTCATAAGCCTTATTGCGAAGTTCATCTAGCCCATTCAGTTGTAGCAATATTTTTTCTCCAATAAGTTGCCTGTCAAAATTCAAAAATTTTAGTGTCCAATATGCTTTATGTTCTAATTCCATAAGAAAATGATAAGAATTTCCAAACACTAGCCTAAAAGAAGACATCCCAAAGGGTGTTTTAAATGTAGTCTTGTAGGCCTAAAGTGCATCATCAAGTTTTCTTGATCAATCTTTCCTAGAGGCATTCACATTTTTCCCAAATTCTTTTGATTTCCCTATTTGAAACTTCTACCTGTCCACTAGTCTGAGGATGATAGGGGATTGCAATCTTATGTGTGACTCCATATTTGTAGAGAAGTGCATTAAACTGTTTATTGCAAAAATGTGTTCCCCCATCACTAATGATTTCTTTAGGAGTGACAAATCTGGTAAAAATATTTTTTTTCAAGAATTTGATCACTGCCCGAGCATCATTTGGTGGCATTAATTAGCTTCTACCCATTTAGACATATACTATGTAGCTACCAGAATGTACTTATGGCCAAAAAACAAGGGAAACGGTCCCATGAAATTCATACCCCAAATATCAAATAATTCACAAACAAGAATGTTGTTTAAAGGCATCTTATTTCTTCTAGAGATATTTTCCATTCTCCAATATCTATCACATGAAATTACATGGGTATGTGCATCTTTGCAAAGTGTTAGCCAATAAAAACCAAATTGCAAAACCTTAGCTATAGTTTTGGTAGAATTGAAATGCCCACTTGCCTCTCTATCATGACAATGTTATAGAATACTTACCATTTCCTCCTCTAGTACACATCTCCTTATCACCTAGTCTACACAAATTTTAAACAAAAAAGGTTCTTCCTAAAGATAATGTTTAACATCAAAAAAAAATTCTTCTATTGATATGACATGTCAAGGTGTAGAATATTAGTTGCCAAATAATTCACAAAATCAACATACTAGGGTATTTATGTAGAGTTGACATGAAATATATGCTCATAACGGAATTCTTCTAAAATTAGAGTTTCCTCCTCTTTTGTAGTTGGAATTTTGCACAAGTGATCTGCAACTAGATTCTATGTTTCCTTCTTATCCTTGATCTCCAAATCAAATTCCTACAACAAGAGAATCCACCTAATCAATCTAGGCTTTGCTTCTATTTTTGCAAGAAAATATTTTAGAGCTAAATGGTCAAAATAAATAATAACTTTTGAACCAATAAAGTAAGAATAAAATTTATCAAAAGCAAAAATTACTATCAAAAGTTCCTTTTCTATTGTTGAATAGTTCAATTGAGCTTATAATAAGGTCCTATTAGCATAGTAAATGGTTTGAAAACTTCCCTCCTTTTGTTGTCCCAAGACAGCTCCGATGGTGACATCACTTGCATCACATTGTAGCTCAAAAGGTAGATCCCACTCTAGTGTTGCCATGGTTGGTACTAAAACCAGTTTTTCCTTCAAATTGTTAAAGGCCTACAAGCACTCATCTGAAAAGTTAAATGGTGCATCCTTAACTAAGAGTTTAGAGAGGGGTTCAACAATTTTTGAAAAGTCCATGATAAACCACCTATAAAATCCTGCATGCTGCAAAAATCCTCCGATAAGTTTAATAGATGTGGGTGGAGGCAATTTTTCAGTGACCACCACTTTGGCACGATCAACTTCTATGCCTTTTCTTGAAATATTATGTCCAAGCACTATCCCTTACTGCAACATAAAGTGATACTTCTCCCAATTCAAAATAAGGTTAGTCTCTTCACATCTTTGCAACACTAAAGCCAAGTTATGCAGACATGAATCAAATGAAGAGCTAAAAACAAAAAAAAATGTCCATGAAAATCTTAATATATTCCTCAACCATATCAGAAAAATGGCCATCATACATCTCTAAAAAGTGACTGGTGCATTGCAAGGACCAAAGGGCACTCTCCTAAAAGCAAAAGTACCATTGGGACAAGTGAAAATGGTTTTCTCTTGATCTTCTAGTGCAATGGGAATCTGATTATAACCTAAGTAACCATCCAAAAAGTAGTAGAATTCATGTCCTGCAAGTCTTTCTAACATCTGGTCAATAAATGGTAAAAGAAAGTGATCTTTTCTAGTGGCATCATTCAATTTCCTGTAATTCATACACGCACGCCATCTAGTTACTATTCTAGTTGGAATCAATTCATTGTTGTCATTTTTCTAAACAGTCTTACCTCCCTTCTTTGGTACAACTTGCACTAGACTCACCCATGGGCTATCAAAAATAGGATAGATGATTCTTACTTCAAGTAGCTTGATTACCTCTGTTTTCACCACTTCTTGTATCTTTGGGTTCAAATGCCTCTATGGTTAAATGGTGAGTTTGTATTGCTCCTCCGTTAAAATTTTGTGCATGCAAAGTGAAGGGTTGATTCCTTTGATGTCCGCAATTTTCCATCCAATTGCGCCCTTATGCTCTACCAATACTCTTAGTAGTTTCTCCTCCATCATATCTATCAGAGAAGAAGAAATAATCACTGGCAGAAATGAAACTTCATCCAAATAAGCAAATTTTAAATAAGAAGGTAAAGGTTTGAGTTTAAGAATAGGTGGCTCTTCAATAGATGTTTTAAGCTTTTTGTTGACCCAACTCCTCAAATCTTGATGACTATTGCTTTGAATAGGGTGGGTTTGCTTCCATAAAATTTTCACAATCCTCTATATCCTCACTCTTGGTTTCTTTGTTATATGGTTGAGTCAAGCATGCTTCAAGTGGATCTTCAACAACACTTTCCTGAAAAACTTTGTTCACCAACTCATCAATAGATTCAACTACAAAACAAGAATTAGCATCCAAAGTATATTTCATTACTTTAAAAACATTAAAGATGACTTGATCATCTTGAACTCTAAGAATTAATTTTCCCTGTTGAACATTTATAAGAGTTCTTCTTGTTTCTAGGAACAGTCTACTCAAGATAAGTGGTAGCTCCCTGCCTTCTTCCATGTCCAGAACTATAAAATCTATAAAAAAAATGAACTTATCAACCTTTACCAACACGTCTTTCCCAATACCCCTTGGATGTTTGATTGAATGATCAGCTAGCTGCAATGACACTATGGTTTCTTTCACATCTCCTATCTTAATTTTCAAAAAACGAAAAGGGCATTTAGTTAATACTTGCACCCAAATTGCACAATGCCTTTTCAAAATAAGAATCACTAATAGTGTAAGGGATAGTGAAACTCCCTGGATCCTTCCTCTTTTATGGTGCTTCTTCTGTAGGATGACTGAGCATTCTTCATTTAATTTGATAATTTTGTATTCCTCCAAATTTCTCTTATCTTTCAAGATTTTCTTCAGAAATTTTACATGGTTGGGCATCTGTGCTAAGGCATCTGCAAAAGGAATGTTAATATGCAATTTTTTAAATGCATCCAAAATTTTAGAGAACTATTTATCCATCTTATGCTGTTGAAGTCTTTCAGGAAATGAAACTAGAGGTACATATGTTTTTGGGATTATCTGAAAAAGTTTGTTTTTTCTTGCCTCTTGTAATTGCTTAGTTACTTCCTCCTCTATTTCTTTGAGAGTTAGTTCCTCCTCTATTTATCTCAAGGTTACGACTTTTACCTTTTCAATTGAATTTTTCTGTGTGTTGCTAGGTAAAGAACCCTGTTGTCTTCCTGATAACATGTTTGCCAGTTGTCTTACATGCATCTCTAGATTTTTGATTGATGACTCTTGATTTTGAAACCTCATGTCTATGTTGTTTATGAATTCTTGATTGCTGCTAGATGGTTTGGTGACAATCTCTTCCAGATTAGATTTTTTCCTTCTAGTTGCTTGAATCCTCGTGGTGGCCTGTAACACCTAGGGTGTTAAATTTTTGGTAATTATGTGTTTGAATATACTAAAGTTTTTTGGTAATTATAAATGATAATGAATGGAGGGTAGAAAATTTTGCTCCATTATATATAAGAATGAATTGAATTGTGTATTATGCATAAATTTTTTACATAATGAGAGGGTATTTTTTGATTTTTATGATGCATAAAAGGGGAAATAAATATATCTTTTAATGTTATATTTATGCGGCAAATTTCATGAATAAGAAGATGAGGAAGAAGGATTAAAGGGGAGTGGAAAAAGACAACAAAATGGCTTAAAATCAGCGGCAATGAAGTTGGCGCTACAGTGCCCAATCTGATACTGGTGGCCCCAAATGTAAAGGGGCATGGGTGGTGGCAGAGAGCCGGGTGCCACAGCACCTGATTTTGCTACCGGCCAATGATTTAAATCGGTTAGCCAACTTTTTCTGATATTTTTCCATTTCATTTTCTCTAGTGCATCCTGTTTCTTTTCCCCATCACACCCTAGTCCCATTTGACCCAAATTCTTATCATTTGGACTTGGAAACAAGAGATTTTAGAGGAATAATCATTCAAGAATACTCATAAAGATGGTTTTGAGCCATTCAAATGTGAGAGAAGATGGAATCGCTAGTTTTCTAGAATCTATGATGAGTTCTTGAAGATTTGGAGCTGGATTCATGTGCTAGGGATGAAGCCATGTATGAATTTGAGGTAAGCGCATTTACTTCCATTCAATTTGATGTTTTTGCCTTGTTAGGGTTTCAACCCACTAGTGAAGAGTAGCTTTTGGAGAAGATGTTAGGGTTTCATTGTTAAAATCATGGAAAAATGGTTTATTCATGCTTAACGATGTTTTAAAACTTAACTATGCATGAGAATTGATGATTTTGTTAAGCTAGGGTTTCATAATAACTGTGAACATTGATGTTGGGAGAACTTCATTAATTTTTCCTAATTATCCTAGGGAAATTGAATTAATTTAGTGATTATGGAGTTTTGGGATGATATGAAAATGAAAAAGTTGGCTTGGACCATGGCTTAAGTAATGGTTAAAATGGGGCTTTGATGTATAAGCAACTAAGCAGTTAATTGAGTAAGCAAATGGCTTAATTAGCCTATTTGCTTGATTAATTACATGTTAATTGCATTATGTGATGAGTATGTATTATTAGAAATGTAACTCTTTGAGAAACTATGCTAGAAACTTATGAAATAAGTAATGTTTATAAGTCATTTGATGAAATGTTCTCATAAACAACCGTATGAGATTGATTAATCTTGCTACAACTAGTAATTAGCTGTGAATGAAATATTAACAAGGTGAATGTAATGCATAGACTGGATGACTCTGGGATTAAGGTTAGAGTGTAGCTATGCACTTGAAGAATATATAAACTAAACATTGGATTGATGGAGAGCAATTTAAATGTGTAATTTATTGAATTGATATGAATTAGTACGTGAATGTCATTATTGCATATGCAGGGCTAATTGAGGATGATAAGAAGCAAATTGTCAGGAGGCATTATGACTCTCCAAGAGGTAAGTAGGCTTCCTTCTTTGTTGAATGAATGCCTATATAGATGGAGATAGTAGTTATCCTATTGATCGTATCCGAGCATGTTGTTTTGGATGAGGGATAATGGATATCCCATGTTGTTTTAAGGTTGATGTTTATCTATTTTATGAATACATGAATGTTTAGGGATATTGAGTATCTCTTGAATATGTATTGAATGGAATTCGTGATGATCAGTATATGATGTGATTATGTGAATGTGATGGGATAAGAGATATCTCATAATTAAGTTAATGTGTGTTTTGTGATGCATATATGTGAATGATGGGGATAGTGTATTTCCCTTGATTCTATTCTATTATACATGAAGGATTGAGATTAGAGATTATCCCCTGATTAGTAATATATATATATATATATATTCTTGTTATGTTTCGCATCTCAGGATGAGATGTGATTTTGTTACATTCATGGATGTGGAGATCCATGATTTTTATTCTTTTGATTTTCTACTTTATAAAAGTGTGTGTTGATAGAATGGGAAGCATTCTCTGATAGTGTATAAGTGTATGAACATAGCATGGTTAAAAGAATATACCTGTATGGTATGGTTATGATTATATATGATTGAAAGTCAAAGAGTTTTGTATTAGAAAATGAGGATTTCAACCTCATGTGTATATATTCGTGTATGTTTACATGGTAATGTGTTTATTTATGTTCTGGTTGGACATTGTATTTTGTAAATGTTTATTATTTTCTTCTATTTGGCCTACTTACTGAGTTGCCCAGACTCATGCCTTCTTATTTAAATTTTTTAGTTAGCGGGTCAAGTAATGGATCCCAACAATGAATTGGGAGCTATTGAGTATGGTGTGAAGATGCCTTTTGTACTATGATGGATTGAGATTTTAATCCCATATGTGTATGTATATTTGTATTTAAGAGATTTCATTTAATATATAATGAGATGTATGAGCATGTCGTGATGATAAATATTGGAAATGGGTTTATATGATTCTAGTTATTGCCATCATGATGCGACTAGTCCTAGCAGAGCTATGTGTGTGTGTATATGGGTGTGTGTATAGATGTGTGAATGGGTGTATATATGGGTGTGTTTTATGGTGTGTTTTATGATTTATGTTATCATTTTATAGTATTGAAATTTTAGTGTTATGTGAAACATAATTGCACAAGGTTAGATCCTCATATTTTAAAGTAGACTTGCCATATTTTTTGCAGGATATTTCCTTAGAAATAGGGGAATTTATAGGATAATGTGAAAATGCATAGGCCCCAATGTGGGGCATTACACAATGGTATCAGAGTTGTCTTTCTCTATTACCAGAATGGCAGGGTAGGTGATAAGTCCTAGAACCATGATGGCAATAGTTACTAAAAGGAAATAGGACATGACATGCTTACTACAGGTTTATTAACCCATGGGAATATGGGAGAACATTGGTTTAAGAGTTTTAAAAGACTAAGGTAAAGGTGATTTAGGCTTGAGAAGGATGAGGACGGCGTGGTTATCCCCGGTGAGTCTGGATCATCAATATGTTGATGATGCATGTATTGTAGTTAGGATGACTTAATATTGCTATATGTAAAGAATATATTTGATCTTGGTGAATATAATTATGTTAATAATGAGAAAGTATGCATGGAAGCATGAGTATGCATTGGACCATGAGTACATATTTCATTGCCATGAGACTTAAAAATACTATGGATTTGAGCATGCTAATTGTGAGTTGATGTGATAATGTTAGTATGATGTATGCATGAAAAAGAAATGTTGTTTTATGATATATGTACTCAGTATTTTTGTGCATGAGACTAGATAGGAATCTGGGTTATGTTCTAAATTTGTGGACTGTATTGTATTATTATGAGCTGGGTGAAAGACTTGCTTGAATTGCATTGTGTTTTAGGATGATGGAAAATGGTGTGTTTCCATGAAATTGTGGTAAATGAATTATTTTTTTGTGTTGATATTGCACTATATAGCATGCCATAATGAGTCATGAATCATGATGAATATGATGAACAGGATTGAGTTAGGTGGTATGTCACAATACTAGGTAAGATGGGGGATGGTTGGAAGGATGGAGTTATATGATATGTAATTAGTGATTGTGAGCCTTTGTGTAACAACCCGGGGCTCCAGTGTGATATTGTCCGCTTTGGGCACACACCCGCACGGTTTTGTCCCGCAGGCCCGTC